>PVLD010001428.1:109917-203439 GCA_004027595.1 Dinomys branickii | reverse complement strand
TTTGAGACAGGGTCTCACTATGCAGTTCAGACTGGCCTTGAGCTCACTTTGTAGCCCAGGCTGGTCTCAAACTCACAACAATCTCCCTGCCTCAGCCTCCCAAATACTGGGATTACAGGCACGCGCCACCACACCCAGCTCTTACACTTTTCTTAACAAGTTGGAGCCTAGAGTTGATGGGCTCCAGAGGCCCTTTCATCTTCTTTGTGGCCACCATCTTCCTGCCTGAGGTGGGTGACAGCCCCCAGTGAAGAGCAGCCACCAAGATGCCTGAGGAATGAGAAAGCGGGGCTGCAAAATTTGACCCTTGCTTTTGACCTTGTATAGCAAAATGCCCAACTCGTCTTGGCCACTTGCTGAACCATAAATAAAAAAATTAGGACTCCGAGAGGAGGCTAGGGGACAAGCAGACAAGCAGTATGCTGCCGAAAGAGAAGAGAGTACCCTGGAGAGGTCACCGGCACCTGGCAGAAGAGAACTGGGGTGGACTAGAAACAAGGTCTAAAGTGACGACTGCTCTTATGGGAATAAAAAGATGCATTAAGAAACCTGTTCATTATGACAAGGTGAGAGAGGTCACACAGGGCAAAGAGGTCAATCCAGCTGTCTTTCATAGTCAATTACGAGAAGCTTTCCATAAACATACAAACCCTGTTCTAACTCCCAAGGTAGAACAGGTACCAGTCAGACAGCATTTCACACTATCAGTCACCCCCAGCTATTTGGCACAAATTATAAAACATTTGGATGGGCTTCGAGACCCCTTGGGCCCTGAGGCAGAACTCAGCTTTTTTAATCACAGTCTGGAGGAGGATAAAAGGGAGAGGAGTTGAGAGCAAAGGCAGGCCAGAATTGTGGCCACTGCCTTCAACACACTCAAATTGTCCAAGGGAAACCCAGGACCAATCAAGAAAAGAGTTCCTGTTTTAAATGCAAGGAATCTGGACACTGGGCTTGCAACTATACTAAGCCATCCCCCAGGTCCTGCTCCACGTAGCAGGTGGCTGATGTGACAGATTTATGGCACAGAGGATTGATGGTCCCTGAAGCTTAAATTGGCACTGGCATTGGGACGCCTGCTTTTTATCGGATCGACACTCTGGGTAATCTTGCCAGGGCCACAGCTCTCAGGCGTTTAGCAGTGTAACATCCCTTTGCACATGCTTCCCTCCCCACAGAACGCATGGAAATGAAACTCCTTAGAAGACATCTTTCAAATAACAGCATGGAAAAATACTGTCCCTAATTGCTGAATTGGTCACAGTCCACTTTTCAAGGGAGACCGAGAATTACTCTGACCTGTTCCTTCTCATATTTGGCTTCTGGCTCTTCAACCTGGTAGTAAAATTTGTCCATTCAAGAGATCCATCTCAGATAATGATCCAGCCCGCGACTCTGACAAACTCACAGAGCTTTCTCCCACTGGACAGGCAGCCCAACAGTTCCTGACATGTGGTACTAACTCTTCTCTCATTGTCTTCTGACAGGTTCTTTCCAGCCCAGCCAGTGAGCCCAACATCCCAAGGCAGTCAGGGAGCACAGGAAAACCAGCAGGTAGGGCCTGCAGCCCCCTTCAGCAGGAAGCAGTTGTAAGAAAAGGCCAACACTGCCTCAGCAGCTCATAAGAACTCTGGAGTTTATGTTTCTGAGAAAACAAAGGTAAGTTAGAGCCGGGGTAAAACTGCTGGGCAGAGGCCGTCAAAGTCTTGGAAACCCGGCGCACAGGCACAGAACACGGGATCAAGGACGGTGGGCAATGCACACGGAACCAATCAGAAAAGTGCTCTTTGCAATTCTTCATTTACATCCACAGGAAGCCAAGCTGGTCTTCCATAGGGCAGTTTAAACCTGGCGCCAGGCCCAATGCGTTTCTGATAGGACAACTTCCCAAAGCCCGATCTGCGTGAGGAAGAAGCCAGTGGAGGGATTCCAGCTCCCGAAGCCCCCTTTCTGTTCTGCTGGAGGCCGCTGGGAGCCTCTCCCCCACTGCACTGTCTCTGCAGGGCGCTCTTCTCCTCACTTTCAGTGAGTGTACCCCGCTATCTTTCCTGTGTCTCGTTCAGTTCTCTGCTCAGGACCCCGCTCTGGTACCCCACGTCACAGTCCCACCTGCAGTTTCGCCACATCCCTAATAGCTTATTTTCTCTTGTTACTGATCATAAGCACCCTAAGAGTTGTAGGGTGGTTGGTTGCTTTTTAAAATTCATGTTTCTTCTTCTTTAAAATGGATTTTAAAAAAATAACTGACAATGTATTTGTTTGATTTCAGCAAAATCAGAGACCCGAGATGACTACATAAGTACCTCCGTAACGAGGTTGGGCTATAGACTCAAAAAATTCCTCAAAGTCCCTCTACAGTGGTGAAAACCAGAGTTCGCAGCAGCCTCAGCGATGCTGGCTTTAGCGCCCCACGGGGAGCGAAGAAGAGCAGCTCCCGGACTCGGAGGTGAGCAGGAGCGCCCTCCAGTGGCCATTCCTTGCCGGTGCAGAGAATGAGAAGTCTGCCAAGAAGTACACATTTCAGGAATTGAAGTGACATTACCGGGACAGCGCTACTGTCAAAGGACAATCATACATATTGGGGGCTTGGACCACCTCCCTGGCCCGTCTCTGCCTTTTGGCGTCTGTATGGATTCTGCCTTCCTTTATTCTCGATCGTGCCCTTCCCATAGCTGGCTTGTTGTCCTTCAACATTATCTCATTTTTTTAAATTACACATATTTATGGAGTACGGTGTATATTAATACACGGTTAGAGCCTAGCATGGTGGTGTGTCTGTAATTTCAGCTACTTAGGAGGCTGAGGTAGGAGGATCTAGAGTTCGAGGCCAGTACGTATATACAATGCATAACTATCAAACAGAAATACTAGCATTTCCAGCTTCTTTTATATCTCTATAAAATATGTATAGTCTTCCTGCTGTGCTGTGAAAGACTAGAACATACTCCTCCTATTTAACTATGTTATGTGTGTTTTAATGGAGGTCTTGCTATGTGGCCCAGGCTGGCCTTGAACTCAAGATCCCCCTGCTTCAGCTTCCCTCTTGAGTAACTGGGATTACAGGCACACACCACCATACCAGGTTCTAACTGTGTTTTAGTGCCTCTCTACCCACCCCTCCTACCCCTTCCCAGCCTTCAGTGACCCCTGTTCTGCTCTCTCCTCTGAAATAATCTTTTTAAACTTCTGCAGATAAGTGAGAACATACAGTCTCTGTCTTTCTGTGCCTAGCTTATCTGACCAATAAGAGACCCTCTAGTTCCACCTATGGGGCCAGGGATGTAGCTGAGTGGCACAGCACCTGCCTGGCAAGCTCAAGGTCGTGAGTTTGAGTCCTGGTACCAATAAGATAGTTACACCTATGTTGTCACAAATGATGGGATCTCATCTTGTTTATGGCTGAAGAGTATTCCATTGTATACATACACCACATGTTCTTTACCCATTCATGCATCAAGGAATGCTTATGTTGATCCTATATTTGGCTATTGTGACTAAGCTTCAGTAAGCCCAGAAACACAGGGGTCTCTCCAGCATACTGATTTCATTTCCTGTCTATTTATCTCTTGAGTTTTATCTCCCAACAACCCCTCTTTCCTAAACTGGCAGCTGACAGGGACACAGTCTCCATGGCATCCCTCATCCTTGATGCCTACAAAGATCATAATAAAGGTCCTCTGGGTTTAGAGTTTTTGCAAATACAGTCAGACTCCAGACAGGCTACCAAGGATTAAGAAATTCCCCTGAAAGCCCGGCTCCTGAGAGTAGCCTTCAACTGGCCTCTTGGAGCTGGGGGACATGCTTGTCCCTTGGTCTGCAGCCCTCTCTGCTCCTCTGGTGCTGACCTCTCTTTGTAGGCTGTCCCCTTCCCAGCCCAGTGCTGAACCGAGATGGGTCCAAGCTGTGGCTGTGCGTGGGGAGACACAGCTAAGGAGGAGTAAACTGAAGAAGCTGTGAGGGGGAAAGAACAGTTCTTTTTTCTGTTTGCTTGTTTTGTTTTTCAGACAGGGTTTCACCTTGTAATTCAGGCTGGATTTAAACTCACTATGTATCTCAGGCTGGCCTCAAACTCTCGAAAATCTTCCTGCCTCAGCCTCCTGCTTGCTAAGATTCCTGGTGTGTGCCATGATACCTGGCTTGAAAGACAGATTCTTTGGAATCGAACACATCTGGGTTTATATCTCAGCTTCTTTGTAGCCAGAGCCTTTTTTTTTCTTTTTTTTTTTTTGTCTTTTTGAGACAGGGTCTCACTATGCAGTCCAGGCTGGCCTTGAGCTCACTTTGTAGCCCAGGCTGGCCTCAAACTCAGAACGATCCTCCTGCCTTAGCCTCCTGAGTGCTGGGATTACAGGTGTGCGCCACCATGTCCGGCCAAGCCATAGCCGTCTCGATCACGTTATTTTATCCCAAATGCGGCATCTGTAAAATGAGAACACCTCCCTCACAAGAGTCTTATGGAAAGTAAGTAAGATCAAGTACAGAACAGCTTATGAAATATCTAGTTCAGTGGGACCCAGGCTCCTTTGTCCCTTGAGCCCCAAGCCTCCTGTTTGTCCAGAAGCCCTTGTAAAGCTCCTGGCTGAGCTCAAGACTTTTAAGACAGTTGCACAACAAGAGCCACGCAGGACACAGAGAATGGGCACTTTGTTTAAGCTCGGGCGTGGGATGGGGTGGGGAAGGTATTTCCAAACCCTCCTGATTGATCCGGAAGACTTTTCCCAGCTGCTCAAGCCAGAAACCAGGCAGCATTCTTGGTCTCTTCTCTCGGAACCACTACCTCTAAATTTCTAGGTTCAGCTCTTTGTTCCGAAGATCGTCCACATCCTTCTGGGTGTTTCCACTGCTTCAGTACAAGTCACTGTTGGCTCTTCCCTGGAAAAGCACGGTAGCTTACTGTAGGGGACAATCTTCAGTATTGTCCCAGGAAGCAGAGCACTGTCTCAGTTCGAGTCTTAGCAAGTCACTCTGCTAGGTCAAAGCCCTAACTGATTGTTTGGCAGCCAAGGATGGAGACTTACCTCCTCAGCGTGGCTCGGCTTCCTGTGTGGACTCCGGGCTACTTTTCCGGCTTCCTTTCTCTCCACCTGCCCCGCCCCCCGCCCCAGCCCAACTCTCACTCCTGCAGGCTCTGACCCTCAGGGAACAGTCCCTGTCCCAAAGATAACTCAGTGAGGCTGCGGCCTTCTTGGGGGGGTCTTTGGTGCTAAACCTAGGACAGCCCTGGCAAACCAGAGGCTTGAGCTGCGGCAGGTCTGAGTCTCATTCCTTCTCACGGACGCCGCTCCCTCACCCCACCTCACTTCCTGTTTGCTCCTAAGCTTGGCTCATCTCTGGGTTTCTGCTTGGATGTCTCTTCTGCAACCCAACCCCGGGAGGCTCCTTTGTCCCCTCGATGAGCTTCCGCTCCTCACAGCCAGCATTGTATTACTTCCCGACATAATAAGCCCATTGAAAAGCGGGACAGGTGTTTCCCTCACACCCACACATAACACCCTCTGATCATAGGTTCTTCGCCTTGTCTCAGCCAACCAGGAATCAAAAAAAATTAAGAGAAGCAAGTTATGTTATTGCTGACATGTGCAATATAGTTAGGCCTATGTGGTTACATCTGTGAGCAGTCACAGAGTCTTTCCTTGTCACTGTTCTCTAAATAAAACAGCATAAAAACTATTTCCAAAGCATTTACATTGTATGAGTGGTTATAAAGTATCTACAGCTGGGTGTGGGTGGCATGCGTCTGTAATACCAGCAGTTGGGAGGCTGAGGCAGGAGGATTGTGAGGAGTTGAAGACCAGACTGGGCTACATAGTGAGTTCAAGGCCAGCCTAAATTACAGAACGTGACTGTCTCAAAGAACTGAAAACTAAAGTATCTAAAAATGGTTCAAAGTTCATGGGAGGGGATAGGATATAGCTCAATGGTAGAGCCTAGTGCTTAGCATGCAAAAGACCTTGAGCTCAATCCCAAGCACCAAAAGAAATAAAGTATATGAGAGGATATGGGTAAGACTTGAGCATCGTTTGATTTTTGAGGCCTTGGTTGTCCTAGAATGAAACACTTGAGATTCTGAGGGACGGCTGTATTCCCAGAACCTAGCATAGAGTCTGGCGCACAGTAGTTATTCAAAAAGTTTTGCTGAAATAATGAATAGCAATATCTTTTTTTAGGTATTGTCCAGTTCATGTCACTGTGTCATGACCTATGGACAGTTAAGGGTCACACAAGGAACCAGCTGGAAGCCAAGAGTGTATTACAAAATGTTTGCACAAGTGTTTCTCATCCCACATATTCTTCCAGAGCCTCCCAGCACTCCTGAGTCTGTGTCCCTTCTGTTTGAAGTTGGAAAGTTGGACGAGCCTCTCCAGCTAAGGATGGGGGAATGACCATGAGACTCTCAAGACTGGGAACTCAAAGGGGATTGGGGTTCTACCTGGCTCACTCCCATTCTGTGAGAGCCTCGGGCCATGTGGAGAGGGGCAGAGACTCCCCCTACAGCCCTCGCTCAGCGCTCAGTATATAGCAGCACCTTCCAGCCAAGGGCATCCGCTATCTTGGAAGTGTACCATCCAGTCCGCTGAGGAGAGGGCCCAGACCATGCAGGGTTGGTCAGAGATCAGCTCCTGGTAGATCTTTGCCCAAAACTCAGATTCACAGGAAAAACAACTGACTTCTCACAGCAGCAAGTAGGGTGGGGCTGGCTTGTTCCATAGGAATACACAAATATAGCTGAAGACAAGATGCTGCTGCTGGTACTGCATGAAGCTGCTTTTCTTGAAAGGTCCTTGGCCCAGAAGTTCTTGATTTATTAGATAAGGAACCAGGGGCAGACTATAGTCTGGCTTATTCAAACATCTACACATAATGTAACTGGCTCCTGATGTAACCTAAGGGCACCCTGGGCCAAAGAGGGACAAACATGCTGAGCCCCAACTGACCCAGCTTCTACATCTGCCATGGCTCTTGGGCGTGGACCATGCAGCTTGGTCTTCCGGAAAAGGCACCCTTCCTGCTGGCTGTATGCTTTTCCATGGGAAGGACATAGGTCTCCGTGCAGGGTGACATATTAATGTCAGTCTGGGTGGTGCCAACAAATCAATGGTAGCTTGGTCATGTTTTGCCCTTGGCCATCATTTAGACTCTATGTGCTGGGCTGTACCCCTCCCCAGGCTACTATGTTAAACCAGTCAAAATATATACAAAATCTTAAAGTACAAGAACAAAAGGGTTTGGCATGATGGGGTTGGCAAATGTTTCTCTTCTCTATGATTCTGCTCTCCCTTGGTAAATGAATACCCTAGAATGGTAACTTTGAGGCCCCTGCCATGGCTCCAGGGGTAAGTAAGTTAGTCTAGAGTTTATAACTAGTATTTGCAGCGAAGTGACACTTCCTGTTTTCTAGTGACTCTGAACCCATTTGGTTGAAGGAGGGGTAAGAAAGTGTGTGTGTAGGGAGAGCAGATCGGGCAGCACCCCTCTTTCCTCCCTGCTAGGTCCTGGGGTGACAAAGGCAGGGGCCCTTCACCCCGAGGCACACATCCATCGGGCGCCCCCGCTTCTGTGGCTATGGCTGCTACTGGTTCTGGGAGCTCCATTCTGTCCCCTTGGCCACTTCTGCTTTGCCAGGGCCTGGATGCCTCGCTGTCCCTTCTTGACTCTCGTAAGATGCGTGCCAGGGGCTGGATACTGTCCCCTTCACATTGCTATGCTGAGGTCCTAACTCCTGTGTCTCAGGAGGGGACTGTGTGTGAGAGGAGCCTTGAAAGGTCTCGGGGCTTCTCGAAGTGGTCCAGTACGACTGGGTCCTTAGAAGCAGAGATTAGGACACAGGCACACACTGAAGAGACCATGAAAAGACATGGGACAAAGGCCATCTGTGAGCCCAGCACACGGGCCCTGCTGACACCCTGGTCTCGGGCTTCTGGCCTCTAGAACTGAGAGGAAATAAACTCTCATTAAAGCTGCTGCCTGTGGGGCTGCCCTCGCAAACTCAGCCCTCAGGACAAAGAGCTCCATCCTACAGCTGCCCAAGGAGGCTTGGGGGTGCTGTCACGTCTTCTACCTCAAATACTCAGGATTACCCATGGCCACCAATGTCCTTTCATCAACCCCAAAGTAACTACCTCTGTGCTCTAAGTTATTTGTCAAGGTTTATGCCGTGAGATCAAACCACAGCATCCGACATGCTGGGCAAGCTCTCTGGCCCTGAGCTACACCCCAGTCTTTTTCATTTTACTTGGAGACAGAGTCTCTAAGTTGCCCAGGCCAGGCTTGCATCTGCAATCCTCCTGCCTCAGCCTCCCAAGTATCTGGGATTACAGGGGTGCACCACCACAGTGGCATGTACAATAAATTCTTTTTTTAACTGAAATACTATAGGACTCACATTCACCACAAAGTACTCAAACCTAAAAGTTTTCTAATAGAGGAGCCCGGTGGAAGCCAGTTCTCCACTGTGTAGAGCATCTTGTCGTTCCTATAATGTCCTTTCCGTGTTCAAATCATCTTGGCTTGAGGAACCTGGGTGGGGAGTAACTGAAGTGTGGGGCGTCTCTGGAGGTGCTGTGCGAGGATTTCAGTTGCTGCTCCAGGGGCCACAGGGTCCCACACACGATAAGGCGGCCAAGCACAATGAGCTGGGGCTCTTAGAGGAGCACTGAGACTTAGGGACATCTAGGGAGGAAGAAGGTATCATTAAAGGAGGTTATTTAGAAATCAAGGGAAGCTTTCTAATTACACTTCTTGCAATGGTATAAAACAACTTTATGAAATCACAGGGCTGGATGGGACTTACTGAGATTTCCCAGTTCTCCTCCCCCAGCTGCAGGCGATCTTCACCTTGAAGTACCAATAAATTCTTCCCTCTCCAAAGCACATTCACTGACATTGTTTCATTTGAACCTCAAGATCTATCTGAGGTATGCAGGTCGGAAGATGGTGATACACTTCACCTTATAAATAAATGCAACCCAGGGATAGGCCCTGAGGTGGGCGAGTTCACACAGCTGAGTGTTACAGCTGCTCCGAGGACTTGGGGTTCACAGATGACATGGGCCCCAGCACATTTCCCAAGGTTTACACACTCTGTCGTGTGTACACACACACACACACACACACACACATACCCCGAACTCACGGCGAGAAACGATTGCTCCTCGATGACAGCTGGCCACACCCAGGAAAGGGAAGGGCGGAGAGAGAAGAAACAGCAACGATACAAGCGGGGCTTGCGGCAGGGAGAGGGCGCGGGGCTTCTTCAGGTTGGCCCTACCTGGCTCCCGCTGTGTGGAGCGACCCCAGAGGGCTGGCGGAGCGGACCCCAGCCTCCACCAGCCCCTTCCTCTGCTTGGAGGTGAAATTGGGCCTCATCCAGCCACTTATCACCTCTCTGATGCCCTGACAGCTTTATCTGAATTTCCTCTGAATCTGAGAAAAGCCCACTGTGGATTCTCACGGCCTCGGACCTGGCGTTGGCCTGTGTTTGCTGTTTCTTGTGCTTTCCACTAAGTCCCTCGTGTTAGTCCAGAGTCCCACCCTCCCCATACCTGCCTGAAGCCTCCTTAGTCCTTCCTGGCTGAGGCCCACCTTCTCCTGGAAGCTCACATGTCTCATCCTCCGGGATTTCTCCACCAGCCGGATCCTGGAGCCATAACTATCGAGTCTCTGGACATTGCACTGACTTTCCACTATCTCTTGGGCATTACTGTTCTCATCCAAATGTGCTGCTCTGTCTCCTAAGGAGACTGGGAGTTCCCTATGAACAAAACTGAAATCATTTACTTTGCTGACTCCTTGGGTGCCTGTGGTAGGAGGTCCTGGCAGGTGACTTGATGGTGGTTTTGATGGTGATTTTATCTTGGAAAAAGTGGACAACAATTGTGTTAAAGCAGCAAGTGGTTGAGCTGGGCATAGTGTAATTCCACCACTTGGGAGGCTGAGGCAGGAGAATTGCTTTGAATGTGAGGCCAGCCTGAACTACATACCCTGCCTTGAAAAACCAAAAACCAAAACAAAACTAACAAAAAAAGTAGCAAATGGTTAAACTGAAAAGGAAAAATGGGAGTAACTAATCCTTGCTCATGTGACGATTTCGGTGTTAAGACCCCATGGAATAAGCATTTGCAGTGCTGTGCTGAGATCAGCAAGAGGAAGAGAATACACAGGAATGCACCGCCTGCGCTCTGTGAAACGAAGGTAAGTAAGGCGCCGCGTGAAGAAGCCTGGCTCCCAGGGCTGCAAGAACGGGCTCGCCCCCTCTCTCCGGCAGCCCTTGGAGACTTAATCCCGTTATCAGCAGCGCTCACTGCGGAGCAGCAGGGGACCCTTTCTGCAGAGCCCCGGGCCCTGCGCAGGCCCAGGCAGGCCCCGCAGCTCTCCCTCGTCACCGCGGCAGGTCCCGGGGGGCCCCCCTTGCCCCCCCTCGTCCCTGTCAGCTGTCCCCACCTATCTGGACTGGCGGGCTTCTCTTCCCTCCGAGGTCGGCGCTGGGGATGAGTCTGCTCTCGTCTGCCCTTGTCCTGTGCTGGAGAACAAACTTGCAGACCCTCTGCCTTGGAAGCCTTTCATGGTGACCAGAGGAAAGATGCGGTTTAGGAGTAAAACAGGCAAGCTCTACGAAGGGGTAAAAACCTTCCAGCCTTGAGTTTTGCTCTTCCCATGGTTGCAATTGTGGTCACAAGGCAGGAGCGCACACACCTCCTCCTCTTCCTCCTTGCTGGCCTGGTGCTGAGCCCCGGTCCCTGCCTTCCACCTTTGCTCCGCACGCAGCATCCTGGCAAGACTGAACTTGAATCGCATGCAGGCTGTCTGACTTCTGAGCACCTCAAGCCCAGGCAACACACACTTTCCTAAGCCTCGGTCCCACGCAGCGCTCTTCCCTACAGGGCCGTTCCTACAGCTCCTCCGTGATGTTTTCAAGACCACAGGCTTGTTTTTGCTTTTTTGGCATTGGTTACTTTTCTACATAATTCAACACTCAAGCCCCAGTTTAAAAATCCCTGATCTTTTTCCCCCAGCCCCCCCCACCACCAGCCCCTTGGTTTCCAGGGCAACCGGGGTCACCCACTCTTCCCATCCTTCCAGAGATACTGTGTACAAAGCCACGCCAGAGCAGACCACAGCGCAACTGTCTTGCGCCGTCTGCTCTCCTTTTTCATGCGGCTGGCGGTGAGGTATGAGCTCCGCTGCTTTCTGTTCCGGCTGTGCTTGAGAGAGCGTGCGTGTGTGCACGCGCGTGTGTCTGGCGCCAGTGACTGCACGCTCTCTCACTTCCTCATGTTTTCGATGGTCCATTTACAGCTGAGCAGTGCTGACAGATATCTGGGCTGTGGTTCACGCTCTGCTCTTACAAACAATGCCTGAGCTAAGCGATCTTCGAAAGCGCACCTCCCGGCTGTCGCTATCTGTCCGCCTCCGGGGGCGGATGGCGCAGGGGGTGATTCTTCACCAGCACTCCGGACATCGCGGCACCGTGACACGCAGCAGCCCTGTCCTCGCCCAGACTGGTGAAGGACAGCACCGGGCCATGTAGTCACGTTCTTTTCTTTTTATTAGTACGTGTTGGTGGTACGTGAAGTTTACATTCATGTACAAGCACAGGACGCGGTCAGTTTCTCTTTCTAAAAATCCTCTTCCCACCTACCCGCTCCCTCTTCCTCTAAACCCTCCCCTATATTCAGCTTAGCTCACGTCCCTGCATGTTTACATTCACTGAGCTCCTTAGGGTCCTGTACCTGGCGTGTCTGTATTCCCCCTCCCCTGGCCCTCCGGCTCCTGGGCCCTTCCCATCTGTAAGAGATCTGTCCCCTGCATTCCTCTTGTCTACCCTTCGTTACGTTACGCTGTTTTGTTTGTATTCTGCCTTACTTGAATGATAGATACGCAGCTTGTAGGTCCAATTTATTACACTCAACAACCATGTTGGTTACTTTTCTCTCCTTGCTGAGACAAAATACATGACACACAAAATTAGGTTTATTTAGCTTTCAGTCTGTACTTGGCTGGCTCCAAGGAAGAGTGGCACATGGCACAGGGCAACTGTTCATGGCAGCGCAAAAACAGCAGAAGCAACGAGAGCAGAAGGCAAGAGCAGTGGCAAGCAGCCTCTTTCCCTCCCTTACACGGTGTGCAAACTACCCTCCCCAGGGCGGGTGTAGCACTCACATACATAATTCCAACACTGAACCATAGATCAATCATAAACTCCAGAAGCCCTCTCCATCACTGCATGCGGCTCTGGGAGGACACCCAGACACAAACAATAACACCACCATGTTTTCCAGGTACATCCACTTTCCTACAAATGTCTCAAAGCAGTCCTTCTTTATAGCCAAGGACCATTCCATTATGTATAGATACCACATCTTCTTTATCCATTTGTCTGTTGAAGGGCATGCAGATTGTTTCCAGGATTGAGCTATTTTGAATTGTGCTGATATAAACATGGCTATGCATGTATCACTGTAGTATGATGTCTTTAGCTCTTTTGGAAAGTATCTGGAAGGGGGATAGCTGAGTTATATGGAATTTCTAATTTTAGTTCTTTGAGAACTCTCCATACTAATTTCCTTTTTTTTTTTTTTTTTGAGATAGGGTCTCGTTATGCAGTTCAGGCCTGTCTTGAGCTCACTTTGTAGCCTAGCCTAACCTTGAACTCACAAAGATCTTCCTGCCTCAGCCTCCTGAGAGCTGGGATTACAGGTGTGTGCCACCATGCCCGGTTTCTCCATACTAATTTCTGTAGTGGTTGTACTAGTTTACATTCCCACCAATGATGTGGGAGAGTTCCCTTTTCACTGCAGCCAGCCAGCATTTGTTATTTTTTGATTTCTTAGTGATAGACATTTTTTCTGATATAAGACTGAACCTTAGCTGGGCATGGTGGCGCATGCCTGTAATCACAGCACTCAGGAGGCTGAGGCAGGAGGATCATTGAGAGTTTGAGACCAGCCTGGGCTACAAAGTGAGCTCAAGGCCAGCCTGGACTGCATAGCCAGACCCTGTCTCAAAAAGACAAAAAAAAAAAAAGACGGAATCTTAGTGTTGTTTTAATTTGCACGTCTCTAATAGCCAGCAATGTTGAACATTTCTTCCTATATTTATTGGCCATTTGTATTTTTTTGTTTGTTTGTTTTGAGACAGGGTTTTGATCTCTAGTTCAGGCTGCCTTTAAACTCACTGTGAGGCCCAGACTGGCCTCAAACTCACAGCAATCATCCTGAGTGCTGGGATTACAGACGTGTGCCACCGTGACCAGCTCCACACTTCCTCTTCTGAGAAGTGTCTGTTCATTTCACTTGACCATTTTTGTTTGTTTTTGGTACCAGAAATCGAATTTACAACCTCATGCTTGCCAGGCAGGTGCTGTGCCACTGAGGTACATCCCCAGCCCTATTTGCCCATTTCTGGATTGGGTCTTTTATTTCAGGTGCTTTAATTTTTTTGTGTGTTCTTTAAATATTCTAGATACTTGTCTTCTGTCTGAGGTGTAGCCAGCAAAATCTTGTTCCCATTCTGTAGGTTGTCTCTTCACTCCACTAATTGATTCCTTTGTTGTGCAGAAGCTATTTAATTTGATATAATCCCATGTATTATTTCTTGTGTAATTGGGGTTCTGTTTACAAAATCCTTTCCTTCAGCCTATATCTTCAAGTGTTTACCTGTTTATCTTCCATAGATTCAATGTGTCTGTTTTAAAGCTTAGATCCTTGATCCATTTTGACTTTAGTTTAGTACACGGTGAAGCATATGGGCTCAGATTTAATCTGCAAACAGTTTTCCAGTGTTTAGCACCATTTGCTGAATAAGCTGTCATTCCTCCAACATAGCACCAGGTCATTTAAAGATATTTTCCTCATCAGTTGAACTACTCTTCCTTTTACAGAGATATTATCCCTATGTATTGTTATTGTGTCCATTTTTTTTAAAGACAGGGTCTTGTTGTGTAGCCCAGGCTGGCCTTGAACTGGAAGCAATCGTCCTGGCTCAGCCTCCTGAGTGCTGGGATTACAGGTGTGCATCACCACACCCGGCCTGTGTCTTTAAACGGGAGGAAGTAGAAGAGAAATATACAGCCATGCTTTTTGACACTGAAATCCCTGTAATTCTGCAGAGTTCTGTTCTTGGCCTACTTCCAGGCAGTCTTCACTGGTGATCCATTTCCCTGTCTGTTCTCCCTTCTGAGCTCCTGGCTCACAGATTCACCCCTCTGCAGGTACACACTTGTGGTCCCATGGGGTCCCACTAACCTAACATGTGCCGCACCGAGTCCAGTCCCAGGGGTGAGCGGCACAGATGTCAGGACGATGTCCATCCTGGAAACCTAGGAGCTGTCCTTACCCAATGAACCAGCAAGGCGGGGACCGTGTCTCCTCATGGTGCATCCCCGGTGCCTGCAGATCACTGAAAGGAATAGGAAACTGGCAAATGCTTCCTCCTTCTCCTTCATTTCAGGGCAATGGCGAAAGCAGGGAGACTAAGGCAGGAACAGGAAGTACCTGTCTGCAGGCTGGATGTTGGAGACAGGACAGAGAATACTGAAGAGGCTGCTATAGCCGAGGGACCCAGAAAAGTAGGGCTCTGGAGAAGCTGAAGCCCAAGAAAAGAAAGAAACCAAAAATATGTGCAACCCATCTTGACCTGGGCTTTTTGCTCTCTCACTGACTTTTTGGGGTGTGTTTGTCTTCCGTTAAGTTATGAGCAAACACTTGCAAATGATCATTGATAGGCAAAACAATCTTGGACAAAACCCGGGCTCAATTATGAGAACTGATCAGTAACTACAAATCAATGAGTACAGTAACAGGATCAATAAGATCAATGAATACACCAACTGCAGAATAGGACTTTTCTAGGAAGACCATCAACAACAACTGCAATGCTCTGACTGCCAGACACTGGCTGAATTACATATTTACTATTTCACTTAATCTTCCCAGTACCTCTGTGAGGTGGAGAAGAAAGGCAAAAGTGACAGATACAGTAGCGTGTATTTCTGCAGTCCCCAATACTTGGGAGGCTGAGGCAGGAGGGTTACTTGAACCAGGGGATTTGAGGTCAGCCTCCCTCTCAAAGCAAATAAGGGCCCAGCATGGTGGCACACGCCTATAATCCCGGCACTTGGGAGGCTGAGGCAGTAGCATTATTGCAAGTTTGAGACCAGCCTGGGCTACAAAATGAGCTCAAGTCCAGCCTGTACTGCATAGAGAGACTCTGTCTCAAAAAAGACAAAAACAAAAACAAAACAAAACAAAAACAAGTGAGGTAACAGTGACAGTGACAATCTTTGCTTTGTAAGGAACCCCACATACTTCTAAAAAATTTGCAACATTTTAGACTACAGCCACTTCATAGGTGATATGATAATACTGTATCAAAATGTAGATTATCATTTGAAAATCACAACATTGTAAGCTTTTATTTCAGTCAGGTAAACATAGTTGAAACTCACCCCTATAAATTACTCAGGCACAGGCTGAGCGGTACCTCAGAGACCGTGAATCGGGAGGAAGGCTCAGAGGGGGAAGGACGGAAGAGAGTGGCTGCAGTCCTGGCCTCAACCCCAGTGCAGAGTAACCTCTGGGCTTTCCTGTCTGTGATGCTATGCGGAGGACCTTGGGTCTCCCATGTCAGGGAGCCTGTCCCGACCTGTCCAGTCGCCTTGCAGGGCCCCTGTTTTGGAGAAAACCCATGAAGTACGACTTCCCTTTTCCTCCTCACTTGTTCTGTGAGAAATAGCAGCAAGATGTAGAGGAAAAATAAACACCACAGTTCTAAAGATGCCCCAGGCTTGTGTTATTGACTTATCTTGGGGTAAACTGTCAGCGGCAGAGAAAGATGAAGCAATTTTAGCCAGGGCTTTGAAATTGAAATCCAAAACTCCCTGCCTACACCATTCAGCCATCCAAATGGGTGAAATAAAGAAGAGTTGTGTTGCAAAATGGGCATGGGCCATAAAGTCTGGGTAGTTTATTAGCAATGCTCATAAACTCACTCATATTTCAAAATATCCATGTCTGAGGAAATTGGCTTCTAGTGTAGTTGGTGGTAAAATATCACAGTACTGAATGCTACACACACACACACACACACACACACAGAGTCTACTCAGGGTCTACTACTAACAGTGATTAAAACATGTCACCATTGCCAGGCATGGTAGCACATGCCTCCCAGCACTCAGGAGGCTGAGGCAAGAGGATCACATCAATGTTTGAGCCCACACTGGGCTACATAGGAGTTCAAGGCCAGCCTGAGCGAGACCTTGTCTCAAAAATAAAACGCATCAACACTAACATGTAAATAATTAAAAATTCACAAGCATGGTCCTTCTGGTAGGCCCTCAATGGAAGCTACTTGAGTGAGAACCAATAGGCCCTCGGCACCTGTCTGAGTGTTCAGCGAGAGAGGAGCAGAAAGACTCACTGCCGCTGGAAGTGTCCATGTAATTTATTATTTCTAGCAGGATAAATAAGAGGAACACGACAGAGCAAGTAAACTCCACTCTCTTAGCAGCAAAGAAGACAGGCAGACTCCACAGGGGTCCCTCTGAGGCCGGGCTTTGCCCCGAAGGTCCTTGGCAATGAGGCCTTTTCTTCTCTTTGTTCTCAAAATGAACCCCTACCAAGGCTGCAGGTAGACAGCGGCAGTCCCGCTCCTCTCCATCCCCCAGCCTCAGAGTGGAAACGCAGCAGTGTGAGGCGTCGGTGCAGCGAAGTGTGCAAGAGCTCAGGGCCGTGCAGGAGTCGCACAGGAAAGAGCGCACGGAGCTCACACTTCCGCTTGCTATGGCTGCAAACGCTTCTTTCCTTCCCTGTTCTCCTTTGCAGGGCTGAGGACCGAGCATGAGACCTGGCGGAGGCTGAGGCAGCGCCCCACCGCTGAGCGACACCTCGAGCCCCGCACCCTGCCTTCCGCAACGGAAACAGATTCTAGGAAGAAGGAAAAGGGAGAAAAGAAAAAAGAAAGCACCAGCAGGCGAGGGAAAGGTGAAAGGACGGAGCCTGCTACGGCTTCGGCGGCTGGGCTGGCCCCTCCTGGGCTGGCTCACCGCTGCTCCTCATCAGATGTCCGCGTTTCCCCTGGTCTTAGGCAGAGATCCAGGGCGATTTTACTGCTGCTGCTACTGCAGGCTGAGCCGGCCTTATCACAGAGGCTGGGGACCAGAAATGTTCAGCCGTTGGAATATTTCTGTGTAAATGGGGATAGGATCGACACTGAAACGGGAAACTTGCTTATGTTCCATTTGTACCTTGTACACATAGCCTGGGGGTAATTTCATAAGACTTTTTTTTATGCATTAGCATTTTGACCATGATCCATCACATGGGGTCAGGTGTAGAATTTTCTACTTGTGGCATCATGTCCGTGCTTGAGGAGTTCTAAGTTTTGGAGCAGGGGCTGGGGATATAGCTCAGTGGAATAAGCGCCTGCCTAGCAAGCGCAGGGTCCTGAGTTCGATCCCCAGTACCGCAAAAAAAAAAAAAAAAAGTTTTGGAGCATTTCAGAATTCAGGCTGGGTGTGATAATGCTGGTGGGTGTGATGGTGCACACCTGTGATCCCAGCACTCAGGAGGCTGAGGCAGGAGGATCACCTCAAGCTGGAGGCCAACCTGTGCTACATAAACGAGTTCAAGGCCAGCCTGCACCACATAGTGAGACCCTGTCTCAAAAACAAACAAACAAACAAACAAAAACACAGACAAGCAAAGCTTCAGGTGTTCAGATCTGGAATACTCATCTTTTACTATCCCTACTGTTACTGAGCACCTGCTTTGAGCTGGGTGTGGTGCTAAATTCCTTATCTCCTGATACCAACCCTGAGTCAGGCTTGTCACTAATTTCATTCTCCACATGAGGAAAGGGGTCTCAGAGAGGCTGTGGTGGACTGACAGCTGGTGGTCAACTTGTAACACCCCGCTGAATGGAACCAGTGTGGTGCTGGGTGTGGGAGGCCATCTGAGGACTGTTGCTGGCAGCATAAGGGACAGAACTAGAGAGAAAGAAGCTTAGAGGCTGTAGGGAACTGTTGGTTTTCCTAGAGGAGCTTGTCACAATGGCCTTCCTGATGAACTCAGCTGTTCTTACCATCAAAGGAGCTCGGGACCTTACTGTTACTGAGAACGGCCTTGGTTCATTTTGGGGGAGCTCTGGTTCTTATTTTGAGCATTGCTTCCTGGCTCCAGTGCAGACCCCTCAGCCTGCTAGCACAGATCCTTCATCTCACCGACACAGACTTTCTACTTCCATCACTGACCTTTGGGCCTTCCCAGCACATATCCATGAGACAGGCCTGCGTGAAACATTGTCATGGGCTCTTGGCCTCCAGCTGGACTCATGGGGGGCCCATTGTTACAGGCTCTAGGTCTTCAGCTGGGCTCATGCAGGACATTACTGTGGGATCCAGGTCCTCAGCTGGATTCTTTAGTCTTTAGTGTGTGGGCAGATTTCCAGTACTCTCCTTGTATATGACTCTTTGGTGACTATTATAAAATAATTCTGTAAATTCTGTGTTCTGTATTGTTCCCCTTGCAAAACCCCAAACTACAACAGAGGTTAAATGACTTGGCCCAAACCACCAGGCTACTCAGATACCAGCAGCGGGCATTGAACCTAGCTTTTCTGACTCCTAGTCTGTGCTCTTAGATAGCAAAGTAAATAATAGGATGGTATTTAATGGAGGGAGCACAACCATGTTTATTACTAAGTACATACCTGGTATCTATCCCTGCCAACTATCCTGCCAAGTAGGAATCACGATTCCCACTTTATAGATGGAAAAACTGAGGCTCAGAGATGTTAAATGGTTTATCCAAAGTCATTCCCTTTAGCAAAAGAACGTAGGTCTATTTGGGTGCAAAGCCAACATTAAGAGTTAATCTTAACTCTTCCTTCCAGATGGAATTCTCAGGAGTTTCATTGGTTAAGAGAAATGACTTCTTGGATAGCTTTGGTTCTGCATATTTAAGCCAAATAAAGATTATAAAGCAAGTACTTGGAGAGTTTGACAGAATTTGAAAGAAGTATGGTCAAGATAGCTTGACAAGAAACCTCCAAAAAAATCTGTTTTGTAAATTCTTTATTTCTTAAAAAATTAAATTGAACTTTTTTTGTCTTTTTGACACAGGGTCTCTGTAGTTCAGAATGGCCTCGAACTCACAGTGATCCTCCTGCCTCAGCATCCTTAGTGCTGAGATTACAGGTGTACACCCCCAGACTCGATATTGTGTAAACTCTTGGGTTCCAGTTAATCATATTTTCTAAAGTTTAAAGAAAAGATGTGAGACAGAAAACAGTTGTTATTGGCTTAGAGTTAAGATTCACAAACTTAATGGATTCTTTTCAGGAAAAGTACAAATGTGTGATAAATACATGAAAAAATGTTCACCATCTCTGCCTATTCCAGAAATGCAAATTAGAACAGTAAGACTCTGTCTTACTCCAGAAATAATGGCCATCACCAAGAAATCAAATAATAAATGTTGGCAAGGCGGTGGGAGAATGTAAACAACTACAACCTCTATGGAAATTTTTCAAGATTTCTCAAAACAGTAAAAGTAGAAATTCCATTTGACCCAACTATTGCCCTTCTAGATGTCTTTTCCAAGGAGTTAAAACCTCGTATTACAGTGATACATGCATACTCACATTTATAGCAGCACAAGCCCCAGTACTGTATAGCTTGGAACTGGTCTAGTTGTTCACCAACAGATGAATGGAAAAAGAAAATGTGATATTTATACACAACTGTGCATGACTCTGCCAAAAGAAGGATAAACTTGAGCCATTTACAGGAAAATGGATGCACTCTGAGACCATGATGTTATGTGAAATAAATCAGACTCACCAGCTTCAATATTGCATGATTTCTCTGGTATGAGAATCCCGAAGTATAAATAAAGGGTAAAATAAAAGCTATATAGTAGGAAAGAAGGAGATGGATTTTTTTGCAAAAGGGAAGCTGGTGTTAAAACAAGGCTTTCTGAGTCCCAGTCTGTGCTCTTAGACAGCAAAGTAAAGAAACAGGATGGTATTCAGTGGAGAGAACACAAATTACAAAATAGAGACCGGGCATGGAAAAGAATTGAGATGTGCTACGTATGTGTGTGTACCAACTCCCACGAGGGAAGTGATTCTTTTTTAATTTTAAAGACAAAAGAATGGAGACATATAAACCCAAATAACACAAAAACAATAAAGGAACTACACAATTATAGAGAAGATAGTAGGGAATTAACATTGGGTGCTGTATTACATAATGTCATCTTCGCATTTGTTACTCAGTTATACAAATAATGGCATGTTCCATTAATCAAACAATTTTCTCTACCCTCATCTCCACTGTTCTCCCACCCAATCAGTCCTCTTCCCTCTGATAATAACTGTACTTTTTGGTTTTATTCATTCCCTCAGGCTCTCACATTGGGAAGACACATGTCTGCTTCAAATTATGCTGCAACAAACATGAGTGCACACAAATTACTATGGCATTAGGTGGAAAAGCACCCGACCTCAGAGACAGTGCGCAGGCAGGGACCCAGGCACACTATGACCAGCACCCCACTGACAGGCCCTCAAGGCCCTCGAGGTAAGTAATTGTTATGGATTCCAAACGTGCACTAATAAAAATAAAAATGACAAAAGCCAAGAACTATAACGAGTTATCTTTGGAGATCTAAAGTCACTTCAATCACAGCTCTGTCCTTCATGTATGGGCACAAAGGCAGGAAAATCTAGGGGACTCCATAGGTGCAGCCTTTAGCCTGGATGGGACTTTAAAGGTGTGACAACAATTCAAACTCCCATATTATGAACAGGAAAAGAAAACTCCAGGCAGCAGAGTTTTTCCTACTTGAACTCATGAGGAAAAAGGAGTCAGAAAGCTTGAAGTCAGAAAACATTTGGAAGAAATCAGGACTCTCGGAGTAGAGCAGTCTTGGAAAGAGACACGGGGTAATTTCAGAGGCTGGAAGAGATACACTCTTATCTAAGGCAATTAGGGAAAACAGGCGCTGCAAGGCTTGTGCTCCTTGGGTGCAGGCCAACTCAGAAATAGCAAGCCTAGGAAACCCACAAGCAAATCAGGACCTAGAAAGCGGGACTTTCGCCTCCCAAGAAAGAGCTCAGTATGCAGCACAAGGTACTTTTTAAAATACTGAACATGCTAGGAACGGAACAGCAAAGCAAGATGTCAGGTGGGGGGCTCTGAGTCCAGTTCAAGGGCCCAGGAAATCTGATTTCCTTGATGTTGTGAATTTTCCCAAGGGCTTTTTGTTTACTCGGCCTCTTAAACTTTTAAGATCCTGCTCATACGTGCCCACTCAGCAGAATTTCGCACAGAGATGAATGGAGGTGTTTACACCCTCCTGGCGAACTCAACCTGAACCCCTGGTGTCACTGCTGCCCTGTCCCTCTCCGCTACCTAATCTGTTTCCCTTTCTCCTCTTAGCTCTTTCTCACCTGCTCCCTCTTCCTCCTCTTCCAGAAGTACAAACAAGGAAGAACAGATCCTTTTCTTGATCTCAGGTACAAAGTCTCTGGTCCCCTGGTCCCTGCCAAGACCAGTCCCTCAAGATTTATTCTCTCCCTACCTTCCCCCACCAGATGGCTCCCTCCTTTCCTAAGTAGAATTGTGGGGCCATCTGTTACGATCTTTTTTTTTCCCACTGGGATCCTCCTGCCTCAGCCTCCCAGAAGGCTGGGATTATAGGCATGAACCACCATGTTTAGCAAGATCTCTTTTTAAAAGTTGTGTGTGTGTGTTTGTGTGTGTGTGTGTGTGTGTGTGTGTGTGTGTGTGTGTGAAAATCTTTGACATTTAAGGATCACACTGGAGGTATATATAAAATACTCTGCTTCATGTGGAACTTTATTTCTGTAAGTAACAGTGATGGGGATTTATGATGTTTATAAAATCTTCTTAAGTCCTGGAAATTGCAAAGCATGAACAATCAAATCTAAGCTTTCACCCCATCTTCTGCTAGTTCCTGGCAGCATACAGTGGTGAGATGAAGCGAGTTGTACCTAAAGTTATAAGTAAAGCAGCCCCCAGGGATCTTGTCTAGAACTGAGAACAGCAGAGAAAATCAGCTTCCCTTTCAAACTCACACCTATCAAATAACGGAAAGCATGCAAGCTCACAGCCACATGTGCAAATGCGAAAATGTTTCCCCCAGGACATTTCTCTTTGCAGCAGAACCACCTATCCTTGCTCTTGGCAAGGCTCGGGAGAAGGGGAGAGGGCCTCCTTCCCTGATAGCCAGAGTCCTACGACCCCTTGAGCTGTGTCTTTGTCCTCTATGACGCTGCTGCTTTTCTCCCCCGGGTCTTTCCATTTGCCAAAGCTTTCGCGTCTCCAACTATCACCCACACCCTTTCCCAGGATGGGAGTGGGCGTTCTGGCCTTGGACAATCTCCCTTTCCGGGCTGAGGCACATGTCTCTTATCTTGTCTTTAGCTCCAGCCTCCCTAAGTTACACCCGAAATCTTCCTCCGATCCTTGTCAAAATGACACGGGACCTTTCCACTAGGCAAACACCTGAGTTTCTCACTTGTGTTGCGTCTACGCTGCCGCTGTCCGCGTCCTTCTCGTTCTTCTGGGGACCCCAAAGTGGTTCCTCGGTGCCCTTTTCCTCTTTCCCCAGCTCAGAGCCAGCACTTCTCCACGGTCACAATCATCTTGCATCACCTAGGCTGCCCGTTTCCTCCGAGATCTGTGGCCTACTAGGACGACAAACTGCCACCCAAAGGAGGGGACCCGAGCCACAGTCAGCCTTGTACCTCAGAGAGCCAGGTGGGTCAAGGGAAATACATTGTAGGCATGCATCAAAGATGACAGCACATTTTGGGGGGAATTAATTATGCTTTATGCTCTTTCTCAAAACTATAAGCATGTACACTGTTACAGTTAGCATATATACAAAAACAATGGAAGTGGATACATTATAATCACGGATTTTATTTACTGACAGATAATTGCTTTCTATCATGGTTTCATTTACCTGGTTTCCCTTTCAGCCTTAATCAGTACGTTTTCACTTTTTAAGTTACAATAAATACTTTAATTTAAGCAAACTGCTAGCACTTGACAGATGGTTAATGTCAAAGGCTAATGAAGATGGCTTCTGGTTAGCCTTTGGTTTTGTGGGGTTGTGTTTTTTTGGTGGGGGGATCAGTTTTTTTTTTTGTTTGTTTGTTTGTTTGTTTTTGAGACAGGGTTTCACTGTCCAGTTCAGGCTGGCCTTGAGCTCACTTTGTAGCCCAGGCTGGCCTCAAACTCACAAAGATCCACCTGCCTCAGCCTCCTGAGTGCTGGGATTACAGGCGTGTGCCACCACACCTGGCTTGTTTTTCTTGTTTTTAGAGACAGGGTTTCACTATGCAGTCTAGGCTGATCCTGAAGTTGCTATATATGTAGCCCAGGCTGGCCTCAAACTTGCAGTGGTCCTCCTGCTTCAGCCTCCCCAGTGCTACCTCGCTTGGTTATCCAGTTTTGTGCTCTGTAAGCAGGAGGAATGCTTGACTGCTGATGACCTGTAAGCACATATCACCATCAACTGGGAGCCTTCTTCTTTTTTTTTTTTTTTTTTTTTTTTTGCTGTACTGGGGATTGAACTCAGGACCTTGTGTTTGCCAGGCAGGCGCTTATGCCACTGAGCTACATCCCCAGCCCTCCACATCTTCTTTTTTTTTGGAGCCTTCATTTAATGGCCCTCAACTCCCGTTTTCGCATGGACTTCCACCCTGGCCAGGGGGAGGGTACACCAAGCAGGAGCGCTTCCTCATGGCTGCGCGATAAGCCTCATAAAATTATTTTTTGTAATTAATGGTTTCATGGACAATTTTACTGTTTCTCTCAAAGCTACCTCATTCCCTGGGGCCCCTGTGCACGAGTCTATAATAAGCCTCCTCACTCCAACAAAATTGGCCTCAGAGTACAGACTGCTCTATCTTAAAACACTCATCTGTAGCTCTGTTATTTTCCTAATCTTTATTTTTGGAACATAACACTTGAAAATACATTTAAGCGGAGAGTAATCACGCTTTAAGGCAGAGCAATAAAAGTGACTTATTTGTGAGTATTGCTCTCCTCTCCCAGCTGACATGCGCTTGACGTTCACTTGCGTCCACCAGATCCCACGGCCCTTCTCTAAACCTTTACCTCTGCACAGGAACTTTTTATCCCATCTGTATCGTCTGCTACTTTGCTCCAAAGAGTTCCACAGTGAACTAGAAGGGACCCGCTGGGGGTCAGAGCCACAAGTTGGGAAGTTGTGCTATGAATTGATAACGTTCCCTTGTCACAATTACTGGCTTTATTGGGCAGTCAGTTCACTGTTTTTTAATTAGAGAAAGAAGAGTTTTTCATTTATCATTCTGTAGTCACTTCCAATGTGCTTTTCTAATCATGCTGTGCTGGTGGCAAGAGCTCTGGGAAGCTTTAGCTTCCTCTGGGGTGGGGAATCTTTACTCCGGAAGTGATTTCTGCTGGCTGCCATCACTGTCCCAAAGGATATAGCAAAAGAAAGAACTAACAGTGAAAGTACTCCCTGTATATTGTACGGTTTCAGAGCAGTTCCATCCTCCTCTGCTCACCTAGTTTCTTAAAAGCAAAGATGAGAGAACAGAGACTCAGGAAGATTAAATAAAGGGTATCTTCAGTTTCTCACAGTTGTCCTTAGATCAGTCGGGGTCAGAGACTAGACTTTAAATAATCACTCTGTGATTCCAATTTCAAAAACAAATTCAATTTCCCAAATAGGATTAGCAATGCTGCAATTTTCATAAACAGTTATGGTGATGAATCATTTATAAGCAATACTTACCAGGGACTGTGATTTTCTTAGCCTAGCTCGGTCCTGCAGTTTATTTTTCTTATCATGTGACCGTTGGCTGAAATCTGGGCTCATTTCATTTCTTTTCCTTCTTCTGAAAATTGGAAGGCGGGGGGAGAGCTTTACATTGTCATTTTACACCTTTGGCGGTATATATAGCTATTTGTTCATTTGACTTCTTTGCCCCTGTGACTTAAAAGACTGTCTGCGTTCAGCTGGAAATAAACCAAATGTCTATCAACAGAGAACCAGCTGAATAGCACTGCCATAGCACACAATGGAGTACTATGAACTGTAAAAAGAAAGGCACGGTATTTCTATAGATGACTTCAGAGTGAGCACCAGGGTATAGTGCTACAGGGAAAAAGTAGCTCAAGAAAGGCGAATGCATTATAGGCTGCTCATTTCAGAAAGGAGAAGATTCCAAAGTACATATACATGCATATATGTGTGTGTGTGTGTGCGTGTATATTTGATTGTACTTTTTTTTTTTTTTTTTGCGGTACTGGGGATCGAACTCAGGACCCTGCGCTTGCTAGGCAGGCGCTTATTCCACTGAGCTATATCCCCAGCCCTATTTGATTGTACTTTGATTTTTTAAAATTATTATTATTATTACTTTTATTACTATTATTTGTGGTCCTGGAGACTGAACTACATCCATAACCATTTTTATTTTTTAAATCACTCAATTGTTCAGGCTGGCCTTGAACTTGTGATCTTCCTGCCTCAATCTCCTAAATACCTGAGATTTCAGGCATGCCCCACAGTGCCCAGCTAGATCTATTTTTTGTTTTTTATGGTACTGGGAACTGGATCCAGAACCTTGCACATGCTAGGCAAGCAATCTACCCCTGAGTTATACCCCCAGCTCTCTGTTTAATGAAAAATATTTCTTTTGAGACAGGGTCTTGCTATGTAACCCAGGCTGACCTCAAATTTACAATCTTCCCACCTCAGCCTCCCAAATCACTGGGATTACAGATGTGCACTTCCTAGTGCCAGGTTGGTCTAATCTTTTTAACAGTCCACCCCATCCTCTCAGTTTCTTGGTCACAAGTGTTTGAGTCTCATAGAAAACTCAGGAGAAAGCTAAGTGTGGTTGTACACATCTGTAATCCCGGCACTTGGGAGGCTGAGGCAGGAGGATTGCTGAGAGTCTGAGGCCAGTCTGGGCTACATAATGAGTTTAAAGCCAGCCTGAATTACAGAGCAAGATTCTGTCTCAAAATAACAGTAGCAACAACAGCAACAAACACCTCAGGAGATCATCAGTTTGTCTTAACAAAGGTAAGTATCTAAGTGTGCCTATCACTCACTTTTGGAGAAGGGAAGCGCAAATCCTATGAACAAGGGAGTGGCTATAATGAACCATTTGGTGCTGGCTTGGAATTTAATATTAAGACATCAAAGGAGGCTACCACATTAAGTAATTGCAGCTATAAAGTGCAGATAAATCATGATTCAAAAGGCAAATTTCCTAAGAATGGTTAGTTCACTTTTTCAATAACTTCCGGCTACTTTGTGTTAAAAAAGCCTTTGTGTTTCACAGCAAGCTTTATTTTCACCTTCTCATCTACTGAAATGCCCATAAATTGTTTTGGACAAAAAGAAGTCAAAAAGGATGCGGAGCTTCTTACCCTTGGGAGCGGGGCTGGAAAGGATCACAGTTGTCCAGATAATTAAAACGGATAATGTCCGTTGGATGCTTGTCAGAGGATCGCCAGGGTGGAAGCTCTCTCTCCCCTGGGTTATTCTTCTTTCTTGTGGAGGAGGACCGGAAAGGGGACTGCTTATCCCCTGGAGAGCTGCTTGCAACTGGCTGAACATTGGAGATTACAAAGCCATCTTTTGGAGGTGTCTAAGAGAAGAAAATGTATTATTTCTGTTCCCAAAGCCCTATGCTAATAATGACAACAACAAAACAAACAATACTGTCATCAGCGTAGCCATCCCATCACCATGGCAACAAGAATGGGGACGCTCCTGGCAGCTGGTGCCCCAGAGGATCTTGAGTAGTTCACATGCATTATGTTATTTAACCTTTACAGTATCTTTATAGTTCATCACTGTTACTTCTGTATCATAGGAGAAGAAACTGAAGACAAGAGAAACTGATTTATTTGCCCACTACAACCTAAGTAGAATTTGAATTTGAATCCAGGACTATCTTCCTCTGAACCCACCAAACCTCCTGATGCTTTGCTACCCTATCATTGTCTGCTTAGTTATTTCACTCCCCAAAAAGATGCAGTTCCAAAAAACAGAAAGGCGCTCCGGCCCTAACGAGCTCTAACATAAATTTTGAACCAAATAGGGATAGATTATGAATTTCATCAGTTATCCAACTCAACCATTCCCAAAAGACACTTCTGCTTAATTTCTAAAATCAAAAGCCTGGTTTTTTAGTGTGTGGAATTCATATAGTTTATATGTATGTGGTTGTAGCCTAAGGGAAATGGTACTGGCATGTTGGGATGCCATTAAGAGCTTCATTTTTGTTCATTAAGAGATTAGGGAAGCTTTACTTGGTAAATTGGTTGGTTTCAATTGTGTGTGAAAATCTAGAAATTCCCCAGTTGGGGCCTGGGGTGTAGCTCAGAGCTAGAGCCCATGCTTGGCATGTGCTGGGTCCCAGATGTGAGACTGAGAGAGAGAGAGAGAGAAGGGGTGGAAGGAGGGGAGACGAGGGGAGGGGAGGAAGGAAGGAAGGAAGGAAGGAAGGAAGGAAGGAAGGAAGGAAGGAAGGAAGGAGAACATAAGACAATAATTCCCCAGTCCTTCATTGTTTTAACTATTCTCTGTTTTGTTTTTGGTACCAGGAATTGAACTCAGGACCTTGTGCTTGCCAGGCAGGCACTTATACTGCTGAGCTATATAGCCGGCCCTTAGCTACTCTTTGTATCCATTTCTATTACAGGACACTAGGTCACAGCACTCAGGGTCGGATCCAGTTCTGTTTATCTGTGTAAGTCCCAGACCACTAGACCAGACTCTGGGAAAGCAGATTAGCAGACTCTGTACTCTTAGCACCTTGCACACAACAGTGTATAATAAATATTTACTCACTTAATGACTGATGATAGCCTAATAGCAGATTAAGAAGACATTTTATAATATAATTCAGTATTTCTGGCAGGTCTCACTTAGAATGGCCATTCATCTCATTCTTCTAAGCTTATTTTAGAGAAGTAATAATCTAGTTTTGGCTGGAAGAGGCCTAGTTTAATGCTACTAAAAATATAGTAATATAAAAAATATTTCAAACCAGGCGTGGTGGTGCACACCTGTAATCCCAGCACTCTGGAGGCTGAGGCAGGAGGATCATTGCAAGCTCAAGACCAGCCTGGGCTACAAAGTGAGCTCAAGGCCAGGCTGAACTGCATAGCAAGATTCTGTCTCAAAAAGACAAAAGAATAAAAAAATAAAAATAAAAGTATTTCAGAGAAAAATATTCAGCTATAAATACCAGTAATTATATATAACAATGACTAATTCTTGCTGAATATGATGGCACATGCCTATAATCCCAGCTACTTGGGAGGGTAGGGTAGGAGGATCACAAGTTTGAGGCCAGCCTGGGCAATTTAGCAAGAACCTGTCTCAAAATAAAAAAATAAAAAGAGCTGGGGATGTAACTCAGTGATAGAGCGCCTTTGGATTCAATTCTCAGTGTTGAAAAAAAAATTTGAAAAGTGCAAAATAGGTAATAAGGAAATCTGTGATTTTTTTTTCCTTTTGGTCTTTTTGAGACAAGGTCTCATTATGCAGTTCACACTGGCCTTGAGCTCACTTTGTAGCCCAGGCTGGTCTTGAACTCGCAACAATCCTCCTGCCTCAGCTTCCTAAGTGCTGGGGTCACAGGCCTGTGCTACTATGCCTGGCTGGTCTGTGATGATTTTTTTATGTGAAGTAAATGAAACTTCTGTTTACATCATTTGGAATCTATTTCTACTTCTCTGTTTGTTTGTTTTTGGTGCTGGGCCTCTAACCCTCAGCCTCTAACGTTCTAGACCAGCACTTGCTCTGCCATGGTGCTACATCTCCAGCCTGAAGTCTTCCTGAAATTTTTTTTTCATCAGAAATGGCTGATGAATTTTGTTAAATGACTTCGTTTGCATATACGCATTAAAATGATCATGTGATTTATTAATGCTTCTGGTTTCTTATGGAAGAGACACCACACAATACATAACACAGGCTGACCTTGAACTCACAGAAATCTCCTGCCTCGGTCTGGGCAGTTCTGGAATTACAGGTGTGCACCACCGCCACCACGCCTAGCTAAATCGCTCATCTTTTGCAAACAGAGGGGGACGAAGAGATGGGAAGGGGGAGGATAAAGGAAGGGGGCCGAAAAAGAATTGAGACAGGTTTTGTCCCTGCATGACTCCCCACAAGGAAATTCATCACCATGTACACACAGAAAATGATAATAGCATTTGATGATAATACCAAATAAAATGAATAAAATAGTATTTAAATGATAATACCAAATAAAATGAGCATATAGTTTTCTCTTTCAACCTGTGAGTTATAGTGACGTTTAGTTTCATAGGGACATCCCACTTGGCCCTCATGGTGTTTTTGTATTTGTGGCTTTAATTTCTTAATACCGTGAAGGGTATCCCTGTTTAGCCCAAGACTGTCTCTATGTCCAAGAGGGTTATTGATCTGTGGTTTTGTTTTCTTGTAAAGTCTCTGTCTGGTTTTGGTAGAAGAGTTGAGAAGTGTTCCTTCTTCCCCTGTTTTCTGAAAGAGTTTACATAGAATTGGTATGATTTCTTCCATAAATGTGTGAGAGAATTCACCAGTGAAGCTGTCTAGTCTGCATTTGGGTGGAAATTTTAAATTATGTATTTAATTTTATTTATTTATTTATTGTCTTTTTGACACAGGGTTTCACTATGTGGTTCAGGCCAGCCTTGACTTTGTAGCCTAGGCTGGTCTCACACTCATAGCAATCCTCCTGCCTCAGCCTCCAGAGTGCTGAGATTACAGGAGTGCACTACCATGCCCAGCCATATATTTAATTAAATTAATTAATTAATTAATTAATTTATTTATTTTCATATATTTAATTTTAAACCAATACAGATGTATTTGTGTTTTCTATTGTTAATGGAATAGTTATGGTAATTTGTGTTTTTCAAGGATTTTGCCCTTCATCTGGGTTGTTGAATTTAGTAACAAGAAATTGTTTACAATAGATCTCATTATATTGCCCTGGCAGTCTTGAATTTGGGATCTTCCTGCCTCAGCCTCCTGAGTGCTGGGATTATAGGTGTGTGCCACCATGTCCACCTTTTAGTTGATTTTCTTAACCTTAGCCTTTCTAATTTAGTTCTAGCTCTTTAATAGAAAAAAAAAGACTAGTTTCATATAGCAATGTATTCACACAGAAACTGAATACACATAGAGAGATGGAAGTTGTCATGCACACAAACTACTCATTATTTTTAAGCATAGTTACACATAAGTGTTTTGTGGAAAGCATTGCTTCTGAAGATAATGTGTTATACACAAAATCCCTTCTCAGTCTCCTAGCTAATTGCATTTCTCTCCCCACCTCAGGGCAGCCTGAGCTTCAGCTACTGACAGCCATTCCACATGGCCTACCTGAGAGTGAGACTCCAGAAAAGCCTGAGGAAACAAGGAGTCCTAGCTATGGCGATTTTGAAAAGGACTTCTAAAGTTCTGAATCTAAAATTACGTTTTTTAGCAGGTGGTAGTACAACACTTGAAATCCCAGCTACTCAGGAGGCTGAGGCAGGATGACTGTGAATTCCAGGCCAGCCTGGGCAACATAGCAAGATGTTTTTTATTTCAAAAAACCATTTTTTAAAATAATTTTTAAAAATAAAATTTTAAAAATCTTAAAAAAAAAGCCTCATGGGGCACACCAGCTACTGACATCAGAAAGACTAGTTTTATTGTTGCAATTATAACCGTATTAATTATGCATGGTTTATTACTACAGTAAGGTAGACAGAGTCTACTTTAAGATAGTACAATAAAACCCAAACCTAAGTAAATGAGTTAGGAGTTGACTATTCATATTTCAAAAAGATTTTTCAATTTTAAAAGGATTTCCTGCAGTTTTTTAAACAGACTATGATACCCTTGAGGTTTAAAGTTATTTAAAAAATTAATTCATACACAACTTTTCAGGAGCTCATCTGTTTCACAGAATGATGCATAAGAATGCATGTTTTTGGATAATGCCATAGACAAAGGCACACAAAATTTTCAAATAAATTATCTGATTAGCTATGACAATAAATGTGAAAATAAACCCTGGTTATAATGCATTGAAAACCACTAGAAAAAAATTATTCTTCTATTATTTACTTTTTTCTGGTTTCATGTAAATACTGTGCCTTGCTTTAGTGTCTAACTTTTTATTTTATTTTATTTTTTTGTCTCTTTGAGATAGGGTCTCACTATGCAGTTCAGGTTAGCCTTGAGCTCACTTTGTACCCCAGGCTGGTCTCAAACTCCCAACAATCTTCCTACCTCAGCCTCCTGAGTGCTGGGATTATAGGCATGCACCACTATGCCCAGCCTAACTGTTTAAAAAGATGTTTAATTACACTGTTATTATCACCTTCTCTTAACTAATGACTTTATTGGAAAAGTGTCCATTTTAAATGATACAAAAATAAAATTCAAGCTGGGAGTGGTGGCATATGCCTGTAATCCCTGTACCTTTCAAGGCTGAGGCAGAAAGATCCTAAGTTTGAAACTAACCTTTGCAATTTAGCAACTTAGTGAGTTTCTGTCTCAAAATAAAAAAGGGCTGGGCATGTAGCTCGGTGCAAAGGCCCTGGGTTCAATCCCCAGTACCATAAATAAGTAAATATATAAACAAATAAACAAGCAAATAAATAAATTCTGAGCTGACAGCTCAGTGGTATAGCACTTGTCTAGCATGAGCTCCAATCCCAGCGTTGCAAGAGATAAATAAATAAAAGTTAAAACAGTACAATAGATACAGCAATGCTGGGCGTGGTGGGCACATGCCTGTAATCCCAGCATTCTGGAGGCTGAGGCAGGAGGCTTGTTGCAAGTTTGAGACTAGTCTGGGCTACAAAGTGAGCTCAAGGCCAGCCTGCACTGCATAGTGAGACCCTATCTCAAAAAGATTAAAAAATATATATATTTAGTGAAAGAGAAAGAAACAGCTCAAAAGGAAAGAACAACTGGGGTGGGGTGGGGGGAAAAGAGAAAAGAGGGAAGAGGGAAAAAGGTAGGTATATATGCACAAGATAGCTAAGAGAATTGTACTACTAATTTCTATTAGTTCACTGAAAGGAATGTTAGTGCTTATATTGTTTGACCAATTTTGCATGCCTGTATCTGGTAATCTGAGCAACTACTCTGAAGGTAACAATGTGTAATATAACAACCATTGTTAATTTCATGTCATCTTGTTTTGAAATTCTGTATCATTTTTATTGTTGTTTTCTCTCTTTAAAATAAAAAAATGTGAAAAAGCGACTCCAAGTCACCTTGTAAGATCACAGAAAATTTGAATTAGTAAAGTAAAATATGATGACTACAGTCGACAAATACTGCACATTTCTCCCACAGTTCCTGGGTCAGATTGTACCTAAACTAGAAAGGACAGACGTCTGGGGCCAGGATAGAGGGATGCTGCCATAGGCCTGCCCTCCTGGATTCAGCCGTGGGCTGAAGGTGGCAGATGAGGGTTCTCAACTAACGCAGGCATCTGAAAAAGGGCTTTGGTGCCTCAGAAAAGGAGCATTTTGAAATAATAGTGGAAGGAGGCATCCTTTGAGCTATCTCCTTTCCTCAGCTTCAGGCCCCGTCATTTATTCTTACTTCCAGAATGTGTTACAGCTGATGCTTACGAGCGTGCTGTGCTTTCTCTCAAGTGTACCTTGGGCCTGGTGACATGAAGCTTTTTCACCATTTGAATATAGTGCTTCTTCCATATCCCCTGCTCGAAGGGACTCGGGGAGAAATTGATATACCAGTTAAACCGTAAGCATTTCAGCATCCACAGCTGGTCCAGCTCTGCCAAGTTCTTCCAGTGCCAGCTCACCTGGGAAAACAGAATTAAAAACAGAAACACCCTTTCGGCTCACATGCCCACTTTCTCTAGGTTCCAGGCTGTCATTCTGAATATGACACACTTTTTTTTCTTTGTCATTTTCCTCCAAATCACAGATTAGTTACCTCCTCCCTGGAGTGGGGTTACTTTAAATGCTAATTCAGACAGAGACTCATTGTCTACCAATATTACTGGGCACCTATGCACCATCCTCACAGCAATCTAGGGAGATAAGCATAATTAGCACTCTCATATTGCAAATGAGGGCACTTAGGCTCAAAGAGAATTTCAAGCTCCCTAAGGAGTCCTGAAAGTCATATGAAAGCTGCGTGCAGGTTGCTTAAACTCAGGTCTGCACATTGCTGCTGATTTCACGGTGTGCTTCCTTTTTCCCCTAGTCTTCAATTTCTCTAAACGCCAGTTTTATAAGTGGAACATAACTATCAATACTATTGGGTGTGGGAATCCATACCCTTAGCATTATGGCTGATCCCATCCATCCGGGAAATGGGGGAGGTGGCCCTGCCAAGTGCGGCAGCATTTGCAACCTTTATCCCGGGTTTTGAGTAGGTCTTGCCAGGAACCAGGGTCAAATTCATATATAAAGTTGAAACTAGTGATTCTGCTGCTAAGTTTTTTTTTTTTTTTAAGAGCAGAATATATTTATTGAGAGAAAGAAAGCTTCTATCCAAGAGAGGGACAGAAAGGGGGCCCAAATGGGTTACCCCCTCTGCTGCTAAGTTGTAAGAGTCACAAAGATCACATCTAACTCTCAAACCCAAATTTTACCTTGAAGATTGTTCTCTTTTCAAGATTATTTAAATAATTAGCAACTCTTAGGTGACCTTCAAAAATTGGACTGTTTTCTATAATGACCCTTCTTTTGTGTGTGTGTGTGTGTGTGTGTGTGTGTGTGTGTGTACGTTACTGGGAATTGAGCCCAGGACAGGGCCTTTGTATTGAGCTGTATCCCCAGCCTCTTTTTTATTTATTTATTTTTATTTATTTATTTTGAGACAGGCTCTCGCTGTGCAGTTCAGTCTGGCCTTGAGCTCACTTTGTAGCCCAGGCTGGCCTCGAACTCACAACAATCCTCCTGCATCAGCCTCCCGAGGGCTGGGATTACAGGCATGCACCACCATGCCCGGTGCCCAGCCTCTTTTTCAATGGTTTATTTGAGATAGGAACTCACTAAGTAGCTAAGTCACCCAGGCTGGGCTCAATCTTTCGATCCTTCTGTCTCAGCCTCGCAGAGTTCTGGGATTACAAATGTGCCACCATGCCCAGCTTCATACGTCCATTTTTCTATCCTTCTCTTTGCCCCCCGTTCCATCCACTGTTTATTGAGTTCCAGCTATGTCCAGAACCGTGTTATGCACCGAGGATGGAAGATTAGGGAAAGAGGAGTGCACGGCTAGGAGAGAAAAGGTTCGGCTGGGAGGCTGACACAGTGCACACAGAGGATGGGGTCCGCCGTTCCCAATCGCATTTCTCTCCAGTGACCCCAACCCCATGGTGGAAAACTCGGAAAATCCTGAGATGCTGTAAGGAAAGCAATACTTATCACCCCATCAGTCAGAGATGACCATTACTGACAAACCAGTACAAGTTCTTTTGTTTTCAGTTTTTGTTTTTCAAAGCCATGTATGAAACAAAACGGGGAGAGTGTACACACAATGAAACCTTGCCTCCTTCACATAAATGTCACAGGGGCTCTGTGCTCCCCAACATTTCTAACCGTGCAGCTGCATGAGGCCCCTACTACCGAACATTTAGATCGCTGTGTCCTTTTAAACGTTTGTCTTTTTAAGAACAGGTAATACGTGTACAGTAACACAAAATTCAAAGGGACAGAGGGACACACGGTAAAATATGAGTCTCTCTCCCACCCCATCCTCCACTTACTCTTAGCTCTGTGTACAGCTGCTGTTACCGGCTGCTTATAGGTCAGTCCAGAAATATTCTAGGCAGATATTGACAAATGCGTATCTGTTTTTCGTTCCAAAATAGTAGAACTTTCCTATTCTGCAGCTTTGCTTTTTTTTTTTTTTTTTGGACCCTACTGTGGCAGTCATTGCAATTAATTTACCCTGTCCCCAAACGGTGAACCTTTCTGTTGTTCGCCGCCTTCTGCTATGACAAACGGAGCTGCAATGTTCTCACAGAGAAATAACTTCGATACATCAGGAAGTATACCCATCTGACAGAGAGACCCACCAGACAGTGGGACGGCTGCGCTAAAAGCAGTTCTTTTTTTTTTTTTTTTTTTTTATACCAGGAATTGAACTCAGGACCTCACGCTTACAGGCTGGCTCTGTGCCCCTGAGCTACATATCCCTGGCCTGAAAGGAATTCTTACTGAAACATGTGTCCCTACCCGGTTGCTCTCCATGGTGGTTGTGCTAGCATGGCTACTAGCAAGGCATGAAAGTAGCTCTTACGAATGCAAATATGACCACGAATAGAAAGTCATTTCTTTCTGCTTGTTCATTTTCTTTCCTCATTTTCTGATGGGTTAAGTATTTTCTCTCTTTTTCATATGTCCTTAGAGAAATTATTCTTTTTAAAGTAAGGAAATAGCCCCTGGGTTGCGATATGTATTTTCCCTGCCTACTGGTTGATTCATGGTATTTCCCTCCATGTAGAATATTTTTATTTTTACAGTTGCAGTTCAACTCCTGCTGCTGTCATTCCTGCTCACGACATCGAAAATGAATAAAGCAAGGCTAGAAACTGCACATTTTCTTTTAGGCTTCTGGATATTGTAGAACACTCATAAAAGCCTCTTACCCTGTGGGCTTTTTTTTTTTTTTTCTTTGTGAGTGCTTGGATGGCTTCCTTTGGTGTGATATAAATCTACTGGCATTTGTTTTCTACGCACCTGCCCAGGTGTCCCAAGGGAATTTGCTTCTGAGTGCATTTATTTTCTTAATCTTGAAAACCCAAAGCAACACATTATATCTCTGTGGATGCAGAGCAGCAGGCAATATCTGGTTTGACTGAACTCTAGAAGACTCAGCCAGGTGTGTTGGTGCACACCCATAATCCCAGGACCCTGGGAAGCTGAGAACTTCCAATTTGAGCCCAACCTGCGCATGTAGCAAGACCTTGTCTCAAAAATTAAAAGAAAAAAAAAAATCAGGTGGGGAAGTAGATCGGTTTGAAGACCCTGGGGATCGGTCCCCAGTACCGAAGGGAAAAAAAAGAAAAGAAAAACACATTAAAAGTGACTATCAGATTTATAGCTTAAATAATTTAACTGCTTTAATATATTATAGAATTACTCTTAAGAAAATAATACCCAGCACCTTGTTCTGCTCACCTGGGTCTCTTCTGTCTTGTTCACAACTGCAGGCACCTTATTTTGAGGTTTTCGATTTATGGGTGGTCTGCAGTCTACAATTTAGGGTCGTATTGCAGCAGAATGCTATGCAATAAGGGACTGTCCTGCTGAGGAACCACTGCTAACAGGTGTCTGCATCTCCCCACTAGCTAATACTCTTCTGCGGACACCACTGGTATCCTGTGCTTTTCCTCCCTTTGAACACTCAATCCAGTGAGATACAGTGGTGGTGGAGAATCATTTAGCCTCTCCAGACTCAACAAAAATGGCCCGGTTTGATGCATGTCCGTGTGTGAGTTTCACCCTCAAGTTACTGGACTTGGAGAGTTTCCGAAGACTGTGTTTACAAAATGCCACCCCCAGCTGCTCTGTGCTCACCTGGGCACAGCGGCAAAGGCTGCGGGGGTCCAAAAAGGAAAAGATGTACACAGACAACACTCTGGGGAGCTTGGTAGTAAAATCTAGGGCTTCCGCTGGGATCTTCTCCTGAAGCTTTCGACAACAGAACTTCTGCTGGGACAGCGAGCAGCGCTCCAACAGGCCAGCAAGGATTCTCCTCCTTTGAGAGTCTGTCCATTTGTCAAACTGCAAAAACAAAGCAAGACACAAGGAGCTTTGAATTTAGTCTGACAGCAAAGATTCATTATAGGGATATAATTTAATCCTTTGTTTCCTTACATTCTTTCCTTTTTTTTTTTTTTTTTTTTTTTGAGACAGGATCTTGCTATGTAGTTCAGGCTGGCTTGAACTCACTATGTAACCCAGATTGGCCTCAAGCTCTCTGTGATCTTCCTGCCTCAGCCTCCAAGTTTTGGATTATAGGCATGCACTACCACATCCAGCTCGATTCAAGCCTTTTGAGAAGTCAGCTTCATTATAGTTGCATACTGTATTTTTATAATCAGTAGGAATATTTCTTAATTAAATCTATTTGCTATCATCAGTCTATTCACTGACCAAGGAATCTCACATTGGAAACTATAATTCAAGGATTAAAAAAAAAACCTGAATAAAGTGAAAAAACAAAAACCTTCACTTCAAATAGCGCAGGAATAAAACCAATTCATGTGTGTGCTCCTTCGTTTCTACACCACTCATAGCTCCAATTCCCACAAGGGAGACTTCTTTCCCAGTTCTTTTGGGATGGATTCCTGTGAGTAGAGAGATACCAGGGGATTGAGGCCTGGGCAGAGCGAAGGATCGAGCCAAGAAGCTGAAAGGGGAGGTTTGAGGAGATAGAATCTGAGCTCTGAGGCTTCAGCCTGATGAGAATTGTAGGGCCCGTAGCAACCATGATATTGCTAGGAGGTAGCATAAGCGAACAGGGGAAGGGTGGAGATTTGACGAGTATTGTTATGAATTCTGAACTGAACTCCTGTGGTTTTTCTTTGAGAAACAAAATGAATATTGGAATTAGTTTTCTAAAATTAATTTTGCACAGGTCTATGTGACTCTGTAGAGACTGAGCTATATGGAGACCATATAGCTAGATGGTAATGGTTACAAAGATTTTTTTTAATAATTAGCACCACTATAAGAAATCAGAGATAACTCCAAGTGCCTAAGGAAGGGGGTCAGATAGACAAACTGTAACCTATCAGTATGACAGGATAGAGTGTGGCAGTATGATGTGCTTGGGAATGAGGGATGGGGGCTTAAGACTGAAAATAAATGAAAAATCGCGATGAAAAGCATATTGATGGCTAGCATGTGTGAGGCCCAGGGTTTGACCTCCAGCACCAAAAGAAAACAAAACCCCCCACACAAATGCACAACATGGAAGAACTTTTCAAATGGCGCCAGGAGGCCCTTACTGGGACAGGTCTGAAGCTGCTGCCTAGGAATGGGAGCTGTGGTCACCCCCACCCTTTCACTGCTCCACTCGGCTCAAAGCCTCCAGTTGCATATCCACGTGTTCTCAAGCCCTTGCTTTATAGACATGGCCATTCGGTTTATTCATTCTTTGTCTTCTAGCATCATACAGCCCCTGCCATGTAATTTTTGCACAACTTGTGTGAGCGCATGCGTGTGCATGTCTCTGTGTGTGTGTGTGAATTTGCTTTTTGGGGGGCAAAAAACATGGACTGTACATGTCACATTGGGATATGCCCCTCTGGCCCTTGCATTCTTTCCAACTTCAGTAGGAAAGGGTGTTTCAAGAATGCTCTTCAAACAACAATTACCTTATAATGGCTTAAGAGGTTTTTTGCCTATATAAACTCCCGACCTTTTTCAGAACATCGATTCAGAGCTGTCTGAACCTGTGCCTCCTGAATTGTGTTCAGGACCTAAATAACATTATTTGACAGTTTCTGAGTTTGGGTTGCCTGACAGGAGTGAATACTGGATTCTCACTCTCAATTTTTTTATTATTTCTAATGCTCACTACAAGTATTTCACCCTGAATTTTCTCATTTATACATAAGAATAATTACATCTGCACTGTAGGGCTATTGTGAGGATAAAATACTATATATAATATATATGTGTGTGTATGTGCGTAGTCCGTAATGACTCTAGTGAGTCTACAATGACTCATTGCACAAAAAGCAGCCATTATTATACAATGGCATAATGATATTAAAAATAATATGTATGTGGGTTAAATCAAGGTAAAAGAAGACAATATGGAAAATTAAATTAAAAAGCATCATACTGTCCTGTTAGAATGACTGAGATTAGCTCCTCTACTCTCCTAGCTGCCCGCTAAGAGCAGGGACTCAGATTACAGAACGAGCGACTGAAAATGAATACAAAAGAACATTAGGATTATAAAATGTGTACTGAAGAACTCTATAAAAGAAAACATTAAAATGCTTTCCTCCAGAGATTAAAAAGATAATTACATTGGTTCCTCATTTATTTCCCTGATTACAAGGGCCAAAGGTAATTTATATTTGGCTTTGATAGGCGTTCTTGCCTTGAGGGATTTACCTTTGTAATTGTGTTTGCTTAAGCTAAGAGAAAATGAATTTGCATTCCTTGAACTCCTACCAATTCAAGGTGGATAGATGACTCAGAAGAATGCTTAACAGTGGGGAAATCCCTCTGGGTTTTAGAAGGCACTAGGAATAATCCAAAAAGTAGATAATCCTTGACAGAGTTAACTGTACAGGAACGTGATAATCTCCTACATTTCTAACATCACGTCTCCAGGAAGAAAAATATCCATCATCAGAGGAAAGTAAGGGGTGCGATGTGTGAGGGGCTGAGAAACACTTGGGGTCATTATTATCCTATTCTAGTCTGGGCTGTGGCTCCTCCCTTCCCGGGTTCTTCCCGAAGGATGCTGTTTTCTGGGACTTGGCTGATGCACTGTAACTGCGAAGATGCTATTTTTAGAGAGGCTGTTACAGGATTTTTTTACTGCAGTTCCAGGAAGTGAAGGGAGTTGCTAGAGCTCTCGGGTCCCACTCACCCCGCTCAGAGCAGCAGGGACAGGGTGTGTGTGGGAGTGGAGCTGAGGAAGGACTTGATAGTTTTTAAGGAAGGACTTGATATTTTTTGTTCTTTGGTTTTACATCTTGGTTTGGCTGAATTTCACAGCCTTATAATTAAAGATTCAGTCTCTCAGTTAAAGTAGGAATATGTTCTCGTTTTTAAAGTTTCCAACAGATTTGGGAAAATCAAACCTAAAAATCCCAATCAGGCGTCTCCATCAGCTCTTACTTCATAGCCCCGAGATAAACACCTTTCCAAGTTTAATTTTCATGCCTTTCTTATATATTTATACGTACATATATCCATCAAGGCAGGCGCAATTAAATTAGGGCACAACCATCCCATGGAATACCTTGTAGCACTTTTAAAACCGAGATACAGCCATAGATGTCCTGCTGTATAATGAATTCTACACCACATTGTTTTCTCATTCGTTCACTGCAGGATGCGTCCGCCGTGATCTACTCCATGTGGCCATTGTAGGGTGGGCGTGCACTCAGTTTGGCACTGTTGTTTATTATTTATTTTGTGGTGCTGGGGTTTAAGCCTAAGGGTTATTTCCGTGCTGGGCAATTGCTTTACCACTGAGCTGTGTCCCCCAGCCCTTTTAATCCTACGTCTAGCATGCAATTCACCCTGTTTCTCTTGAATTTTAACTCTCTGTTGTGGTTTAGAAGAAGAATGTCCCCCCCAAATCTCATAGGTTCAGGGGTCGGACTTTTGAAAGACGAGTGGACCGTGGCTGTGCTCTCCTCATCAGCAGATTCACCCACTGATGGCTGAAAGTGCTGTTAGGAAGCAGGGCCTGGTTGAAGGAGGTGAGTACGGGGTGATGACCTGGAAGGATATATTCTCGCTCCTAGCTCCTCCCCGCGCTTGCTCTGCTTCCTGGCTGCCATGGCTTGAGCAGCTCTCCTCTGCCTTGCCCCTCCCCCGTGTTTCTGTCTTGAAGCCCGGGGACCTTGGGTGGACTGAAGCCCCGGGCACTGTGAGCCAAGCAAGCGTGTCCTCCTTGGAGTTCTAGGTGTCTCGTGTTTTGCCCCAGCAACAGGAAAACGAATACACTCCGATTATGGCTGTTTCTAGCACGGTGAAAGCGACGCTAATTTACTCAAACGTATTTATATTGCTGTTATTTCTGTTAACAGCATAAGAAAGCTGAAAGTTTGACAAGCTTTCTTTTAAATCCAAATATGTTCCTCGTTGGTATTTTCTGCATATTTCAGAGGTGATTGCCTTTTCTAACAAGAATTGAAGTTCAGAGAAGATTTGAGAGAACAGGGATTAAGTAGTAGGATGGAACAGTAAAGTTGAAGATCTTTTCAGGTTCTCTAAATTATTTTGTCTTTTGCTATACAAATCCCAGGTGCTGGGATTATAAGGATGTGCGGTGTGATCCAGACATTTTTAAATGATTTGTACTTCTAAATGCCAGAATAAGGTTTAAAACCAAAACTTGGGGGGCTGGGGATATAGCTCAGTGGAATAAGCGCTTGCCTAGCAAGCGCAGGGTCCTGAGTTCGATCCCCAGTACCGCAAAAAAATAAAAATAAAAAAAAAAATAAAACCAAAACTTGATTCTTACAATGAAACATCCATTAAAACATTGGTAGCTTTATTTCTCCTTTCTTTTGCACTAGATGTTATGGGAGTACACAGACTTCCATACGAGTTAGTACAATTAAGAAATAAGTTCATTAGGGAAAAGGCAAAAATAAATACCGTTTATTCGTGTAAAAATGCTAACTCTCTCCTAAGTATCAGGGGATGTAAATTGAAACACAATAGAGACCATCCTGCTATCTCTACTTTATTCTCTTTAAGAAGATAGATAATAATGATGTTTGCAAATATATATTTCTATTAGCTATGGTAAATGAATGAAAAGGACCTTTCTCTAAAAAAGTCTGAAGATCTTTACCCAGAATGTTAAAAATATTTAACAATTGGTGATGCCACCAACAGAAACTAGCCAGCCATGGCACTGAACAAGGGCTGAACATGGTCCTGATTCTATTAACTCCAAGTGATGGTGCAAAAATAGGTCATTCTAAATAAGTCACTTTCTGAGTTGTTGGAAATAGGTGCAAAACTAATGTAAAAAACAAATTAGAAAAAACTCAACTAGATTGTAAAAATTCAGAGTTTTAATTTCTTAATTTTTAATATATTTGCAGGTAAAATTTTGTTATTTTGAAGAGAAAACATATTTACATGATTTTTTAAAAAATAAGGTATGAAGGGTCTCAAGGAGCCAGGTACAGAGGCACACATGAGAGGCTAGCAGGAGGATAGAGTATAGGTTAGTAGCGTACTCTATACTGTATACAGTACAGTAGCACACTCTGGGAGGCTAAAGCAGGAGGATCACAAGTTCAGTCACAGCATGGGCAGCTTGGTGATGGAGAGAGTCCCCCTATCAAAATTTGAAATCAAACAGAGCTAGGGTTGTAGCTCAATGGAAAAACCCTAGTTTAATCCCCAGTACCAAAAAAAATGGGAGGGTTGGTGGTGTATTAGTCAGTTCATCCATTGCGGAGACACAATACCCAACACCCACAACTTAAAAGCAGAGATGTTCGGCTTGGCTCAGGTTTCAGGGCATCCAGTCCACGGCTGTCTGGCTCCAGGACAGGAGGATGAAGGAAGAAGGGCGTGGCACAGCAAAGATGCCTGTTTCATGTGCGACAGGAAGCAGAGCCGGGAAACAGCGCCAGAGAGGAAGGGGTGAGAGACCAGACACAGACCCCAAGGCCACACCTCCATGACCACCCAGACACACCCAGAAGTGTGTCCCCCCCATGTGGATCCCAAAGCCAGCTGAGATGATGCTCTACCTTAATTGCCACAAATGAAAAAAAATCATTTCCAGATACAGAATTCTAATATTCTTAGTCTGGGACTTGCAGAACAACAGAGGAAAGATGTGGTGAACAACTAAGGAAAACTAGAACACCAGAATTAGTCCTTTAGGCCAGTCTTTAGCTACCTGAGTTTCTGGAACTGATAGTAGAGAGCATCTGTCTTCCATTAGAGTCCAAGGCAAAGATAGTATCTCAAAGAAGACAGCTTTGACTGTAAGCTTTAATAAGAAAATAATGCTGGGTGTGGTGGCACAAATCTGCAATCCCAGTATTCAAGAGGCTGAGGCAGGAGGATCACCATAAGTTTGAGGCTACATAGTGACTTCAAGATTGTCTTAAACTACATAGCAAGACCCTGTCTCAAAAACAAAACAAAGGGCTGGGGATATAGTTCAGCAGGGCAGCGCCTGCCTGGCAAGTGCAAGGTCCTGAGTTCAATTCCTGATACCAAAAAACAAAAACAAAAAAGAGGGAATACTTCAAGATCATAACATACATTAAATTGGAGAAACCCATGTGAAGTTTTGTTTTAAAGAACCTTTGTTATATTCTTTTAAAATTGAGATATACATCATATGCCATAAAATTCAGTATGTTGAAGTGCAGAACTGACAGTTTTAGTATATTCATGAGGTCACACGGTCATCACCACTATCTGACCTCAGGACATTTCCATTCCCAAAGGAGAAACCCATGCCCATTACAGTCACTTCCCATCTCTCTCTTCCCCTTTTCCCTGGAAACCACTAATCTGTTTTCTTGTCTCTGTAGATCTGCAGACTCGACTTTTCATATTAAATGTAATCATATACTCTGTAGTCTCTCTGTCTGGCTTCTTTCACTTAGATGAGATCTTTACGGTTTATCAACATTGTATTACATATCAGCATCTCATTGCTTTTCTTACCCTTATTTTTTATTTTGGTAAAATACACCTAAAATTTACCCTTATAACAATTTTTAAATATGCAGTCCAGGAGCTGGGGATATAGCTCAGCAGCACAATGCCTCCCTGGCAAGTGCAAGGTCCTGAGTTTGATCCCCGGTACCAGATAAATAAACAAACAAACAGTCCAGTAGCATGAGGTACAATCACATCGTTGTTCAACCATGCCTATCATTCATCTCGAGAACTTTTTAAACATCCCAGCTGAAACTCTGTGTCCATTGAACAATAACCCCCACCAGCCAGCTCCGGATAAACTCTATGCTTTTTCTGTCTCTATGAATGTATCTATTCCAGGTACCTCATATGAGTGGAATTATACAATGTGTATCTTCCTGTGACTGGCTTATTTCACTGAGCACAATGTTCATCCATATTGTAACACCAGTCCTTCCTTTCTATGGATGAGTAATATTCTATCATATGGATATGCTACATCTTATTTATTCAGTGTCCACTGAGGGACACTTGAATTATTTACACATTTCAACTGTTTTGAATACTGCTGCTATACATATTTGTGTGTGTGTGTGTGTGTTTGTGTGACTGTATGCTTTCAATTCCCTTGAGTCATAGAAAATATTTAAGTTGGACTGAAGAGGAATTTGATGATTAACCAACATTAATCAGATATGGATAGTTTGACTACCACTAAGGGGTGGGCAATCACCATGTGTCTCTCCATATGAGGATCAGATGAGAAAGTCCTCACTTTTTTTTTTTTTTTGTACCAGGGATCGAACTCAGGACCTGCTTGCCCTTGCCAAGCAGACGCTGTGCCGCTGAGCTATATCCCCAGCCCAGTCCTCACTTCTGATGAAGGGTATTTGTATCATGCTCAGCAGAACCATGAAGCGGTTAGAGTTCTGCTGTAGACGTTTGGGGTACATGGAGGGGAAAGCAGGGATGCCGAGTAGCCAGGGGGGAGGACTGTGCTGGTTACTACACTAACCTCTCTCAGATCCAAACCCTTCAGCTGTATTCATGTGTGTAGTGGGTTGGAGGTCCACAAACACATCTGGTTCTCTGCTAAATGCTGCCAGCGGGGAGGCTGGCCTTGGAGGGAAACTTATGAAAAAGAGGTATCCTCACCCTGATGACTCCAGGGTCCAGCTCTCTTCCAAAGGCACAGAACTGTCACGTTTCCTCGGGGACACTGGAAGGAGCTGACTGTGATGTCGCCTACTTCATTCCTTACAGGCTCAGATCCCCTCAGGGTCCTGAAGTCCTCACTCTGAGCTCCTGAGATACTGGTAAAGCTGGGAGCACCCTCAGTTCTATCTCCACAGACCCCCAGTGTCCCCTTCTTCTGTTTCCTGTTTTCCAAGATCTACTTAACCAGTCCTTCTCATTAAATTCTGTCCGTTAAAATAATATATGATTTCTGTTTCCAGACTGAACCCTAACTGTGCATACAGAAAGCATCAGTCATGCACAGCCTTATGTCCAACCTGAATTCTCGGGGCGGCTCTGGGATAACGCTACAGACTGAATCCCCCAGATCCATACACTGAAATCCTCACCTCCAATGTGATGGTGTTAGGAGGCGGGGAATTGGGGAGATGATTAGGCCACGAGGATGGAGCCTTTATGACTGGAATCAGTGGCCTCTACAATCAAGCCCAGAGAACTCTCTCCCTTTTTCTGCCATATCAGGCTGCCCATAAACAGGACACTGGATCTGCCAGGAAACTTCATCTAGGACTTCTCAGCCCTCAGAACTGTGAGAGATAAATGTCAGTTGTGTATAAGCCACTTGGTGTGCACTTCTTATTATAACAGCCTAAAATTGATAATATAATGCACACATAGGTCTACAATATTTTAAATGCTTACCCATTTTCCCAGCAGAGCTCTTCTTTCTTCAAATACCTGCAGTTAGTAAGAGAACAGGTGAGTTCATATATTGTGGTTCATAGTATCCATTTCCAAGAACAACATCCCTGAAAATCAGTAAGTTCACGGTAGCAAGTAAGGTTTCATTCCTAAGAGGACACTTTACTTCTTTCTCAGGGCAAGTTCTTTAGTTCCTCTCTCTGTCTCTCTCCCTCCGTTCTCCCCTCCCTCCTTCTACAGTTTCTCCATGTAGAATACTATCATTCATAAGATAGGAAGAAATTCTTATTAGAAGAAAAAAGAACAAAATGGAATATAAAAACCTGAATTTTAATATTTGAAAGGGGATAAAAAACAAGAAAAAACCAGGAAAATGGAGTTCCCCTCTAAAATGTGTCCACATTAATGGTGTGAGAATTTGTAAACGAATGGTTTTATTGTTATATCTCAGTGTATACACATCTAAATGGGTGTCCAAGTGCTTCTGTGCTTGTAGGATTAATGATTTGTGTGTGTGCTCCTTTGGGCTGGTGACTGAGGATTGAGCTGTACATGTTTATTCTAATAGACTATTTAGAACAGAAATCGTGAATCACTGATGGTGACATTTCCAGAGCAGAGCACTCTATATGTTTCCACATGTTACAGGTACCTGTCTGTTGAATTTGATGAGGTTGTGGGGATGAATATCTTCATGGGTGCAGAAGTACAGTGGGGATTGTTTGTGCTGGTGAATAGCTGTTTCTCTGAGCATCAGTGCACCAGCGAGTGAGAAAGGGTAAAGGAACGTGGGTTTACTTGGCAGAGGAGGGTTCTGAAGAGAGGAATGAACATATGTGACTGTCTCACTCCAAGAGAGACACGCACCTCCTCTGTCAGCTTTCAAGTGAGGAGCGGTGCTTTTCCCTTCCTCTTGGCACTGCCTGAACGCCTCAGATCTGCAGGAACACTCCTGCTTGGAGAGGCGGCTCAGACCTATTTCTTCCCTTTTTGTGGAGGAGGATGAGGAGCTGGCTTTCTGCTTCCAGCAGAGAATGCTTTTCTTTCTTTTCCAGGCTCAAATTCTGGTTGCCAAGGACATACAAAATGGAGACTTAAAAACTGCTTTAAACACTGCCTCTGGACCAGTGAGATGTCAAGTTTGCTCCTGTCCAGGGTAGCTCATCCATCACAGGTAGGCACTTTTTACATGTGAGAAGAAAAAAAGAAGATCCTCCTCCCCTGTGCCACCTGGGGTACCAGGACCCTCAGGTAATGGCAACAGGTAGGACGTCTAGATGAGAATAGGACAGAAGCTACAGAATACAGAAGAATAAAAAAACCTAGATTAAAATACAAGGGGGATCAAAACCACAATGAATGTTTAAAAAAATTTTTAAAACTTATTACAGTAAAAAATACATTGCCATTGTTTGAAGCAAGGGGAGTATTTTTGCTATTTTGATGGGGGTTAATGGCAGTGTGTCTTCTACTGTAGGCAATATTTTATTTAAACATTCACTGTAGTTTTTTTGCTCACTCCTCACTGAACAACAATTTGCAGCAATTTCTGTCAAATAAAAACATTACCATGTGTCCTTATCCACTTTACACACTGGATCTCACACCGTATGACTTCTGGCTCTTGCCCCAAACCAAAATGACCATGAAAGGGAAACATTTGACTCAGTTCAGGACATTGAGGCAGCCACAACAATGCAACTGAAGACACTCACAAAAGAGAACTTCCAGAGCTGCTTCAGAAAGTGTCAAGAACAATGGGATAAATGTATTCAAAGTGATGGGGAGGGCCTTAAGGGGGATTTGTGGTAATGTGGATTTTACTACACTTTTAAAAAGTAAACATACACCTTATTTTTTGGACACATTTTGTGTTGCCTGAGCTCTTTTTCTCCTTGAGTGACCTATCACCCAACCCGTGCCACTGCTGCTGTCAGTGTTCAGATGGGCAACAACCCCTCCTCTTTCCCACTCCTCTCACGGTCATGCTACACGAGGCTTTCCAGTGCTCAGATTTGCTCGCTAGTGCTCTCTGTTAATTTGATATCCCCATGTGGATGACAACCCCTTCCTCCCACCTGCTCCCCAGAATCAGCCATGAGTGTTTCCCAGCAGGGCCTCCACTGACACTGCTGACTGAATAACAACCACAACAAAGCTCCAGAAGGCCCAGAACTTCAGAGTTAAAAGAAATCCTAAGATCTTTTTTGTTCAATTCCCTTATTTTAAAGAGGTCAAACAGAAGCCCAAAGAGATTCTATTTATAGATTTTTTTTTTTAAAGTCACTGGTTCCAAACTATCTGTTCGGCTCAGTTCTGCCCATGATTCTTCACTTGAATCTCGATCTTCCCCTCCCTGACTTCCAACCTTACAGTGTTTGTTGGTTTGCAGTGGTGGGGATCAAACCCAAGTCCTTACACATGCTAGGCAGGCCCTTACTACTGAGCCGGGCACCCATTCCCAGCCTTATATTCTTGATGAATCGTTGCTCATGCTCTGGGCTGAGATTGGGAAGAAAATTATGTCCTGGGACCACAACTGAGCTTTCAAAAGGAGGATAGGATTGTACTGTCATTGTGCCCCTCAGTGGTGTGGTTCACTGGAAACAGAGGACACTGCCTTGGGGATGGAGGGACAGATGAGCGTGGAACTCAGAAGACCTCAGACTGGGTTCTGACCCCACCCATGACAAGAAATAGAATTTGGGCAAATCATTTCACAGTCAGGTCTTCAATTTGACTGGTAGTCTTATATTCCCTGGCTTGCAGTGAGTCTTCATTTCAATGATTTGCAATCAGATTCTTTCCTTTAAAGAGCTGGAAACAAAATGCCTATGCAAAATGGAACTATTAAAATGGATCTTCCTTTCTTGAAGAATGCTGCAGTTTGTTTATATGACAGTTTACCCACAGCCTGCTGTTAAGTCAAAATCCCACGGTTGTTATTTTTGTCTGTTGACACTGAAATTACATATTTCTCCACGTGACATCATTACAGTGCAGTTGGGAGAGATTCAGGGGCTCCTGAATGACTCCTGATTGACTCCAATGTGGTTTTTCTCAGAACACCCTTTTAATATGTACTGTACTAGATGTGGGTTGCACTCTAAAAGAAATGTGGCTCATTTGCTTTTTTAAAGTTGTATATATTTAAAGTGTACAACATGATATTTTGATATACATCTATACAGTGAAATGATTATGATGACTGGAGTGAAGCAGATTATCCGTCACGGCCTGTGGTTACCCTTGTATGTGTTGGAGGGAGGATTGCTTTTAATTATGACACTGGGTGGTGAAGAGATGTATAGTTGAAAAACATTACTCCTCTCAAAATTTTCAGTGCCTGAATTACTTTGTGATCTAGTGCATTTGCCTATCCTGATGATTTTTTTTTTTTGTTTTAAAGCTTCTAAATTTGAATTCAATGTCTCTGCTTCAAGCCTGCTGCGAGGTTAAAATTCTGTGACTCTCATTTTAGTCTGAGATACTTCTATGTTTCACATGCTACTGCACAATAGAAGAAAGACAAAATTCAAACACAAACAACACAAGCCCTCACAATTACACTGATTACTGGTGACAATGCTCTGTTTTCCAGGTGAAGAAAAACCCTTACGTTGTCTCTCTGGATGCTTTCTAGCTGATGCATCCTTGGTCATCTGTTTTTAAACCCTTTCATTCAGTTGGAACGTTAGGTGTGGAAGGGACCTCTGAGGTCACCTGATCCAAGCCACTTGTTTTAAAAGGAGGCTAGAGCCCAGAGAGGGTGAGTGACTTCTTCGATGCATGCAAAAAATGATCGGGACAGCTGACCTGAAGCCACGTTTTCATTTCCGAGAGCTGTTGTTGTTTCCTTTTATTTGTGTTTATTTTTAAACTCTTAAGATTTGAAATATGAGCAAACCCTATAAAGTTAAAAAAAAGGAAGAAAGAAGAAGAAAAGGAAAAGCTCTCTCTTCCAAAGCCCCTTCCCCTCCAGCCACCAATGGCCATCTGAGTTTGGGAGCGGGCAGTATGAATACTTTGGTGTAATCACATACAAAGTCTAGGTATATGTCTGTGTATGTTGATACATACATGCGCATATACACATGGCAAGGTTTTTAAAAATAATTTTACTCCAAACCAGAACCTACCTAGGTATTCTGGAATATGCAAGAGTTCTGAACAATAAAATAAAATTTTCTCTATGTAATTTGTTTGTTTGTTTGTTTGTTACCAGGAATCAAGCTCACAACCTTGCACTTTCCAGGCAGGTGCTATGCCACTGAGCTATATCCCCGGCTGCAAAATTTTCTCTAGGAATCATCACTAAGTGTGAAAAAATCCCTTAAAGAACGAAGATTAGACAATGTAATGTTTTCTGTGTTGTACTAATTGTCCCCCAGAATTGAAGGATTTATTCCTGCACCTGTTGGGGAGCTTCTAGGTAACAGTAACAAGCTTGAGAGAGCTGCCTGGACCGAGGTCAGCTCCTGGGGTGGGGTGGGGCAGCTGGCACCCACAGAACAGGTGCTTTGCTTGCTGGCTTGTAAGGTCAGGCTGGCTTGGGGGTGTCCCAGGGTCAAGGGAGACCTCGTGGAGACTGCATCACAGCACATCTTTTTCTACTGTTCCCCTACCCTCTGCTACCTGGGGTTGGTCGCACATGCTCATCTCAGAATGTGCTTCTTGGGGTGAGAGGTGTAGCTCAGCGCTATAGCACCTGCCTAGCATGCTCGGGGCCCTGGGTCACGTGCCCAGCACCACACAAGCAAAATGAAACAGAGCAAAACCAAAAAAGGTCCGGGGATATAACCCAGTGGCACAGCGCCTGCCTGGCAAGAGCCAGGTCCTGAATTCGATTGCTGGTACCAAAAAAAAAAGTTTGCTTTTCTAGTCACCCAATTTACAATAGGCACTCAGGTATCTCTTCATTGTTAAGCATCCACCCACAGCAGCTACACGGAGCACGCCTCTTACGTTTTCAAGGAAATTTTCTGAAAATCAAGGCATCCAGCAAATCTGAATTTCAATTCAAGTCACTTTTTCACACGTGTGTAAAACCTTCACGATTCTATGGGAAAACAGATTTCAAAACTAAACACTGAAGCCTGGGGGGCAGGGAAAGCAGATCATCTGTTATGTAAACTGTTAGAGAACTCAGAGCATTGCAAACAGGTGCTCAGGCAATGATCATTGTGCTAAAGGAACAAGATTTCAACGCACTGGTATTCCTAGCTATACACGAAGGCTAGTTTCTCTCCTCGGTCCCCTCTATTCCCTTATCTTTTTCCTGTTTTAGGGCTTCTCCATTTTGTTTCTCAGCATTCCAATGCCTATCCTGGCTCCTCGGTCTCTCAGAAGTTGCTCAAGTTCAGATCAGAGGAGTAGAAAGAGAAAGTACCAAGAGGACCGGGGTTTGATGGCTCAGCTTTGCCAGAGGGGTCAGCACATCTGGTAGGGTAGAGAAGCAAAGGCCCATCTTTGGGCTCAGGAAGCTAATGGAGCAGACCGGTGACGGCCAGTGCAATGAGACCGGGAGGACTGGACTCTGGCTCCACCTCTTAGGCTCCAAGAGCCAAATCAGGCCCTGGAATAAGGAGGAGGATCTCTAGCTTAAAGTTCTTTTGAGATGACAGGGTCTCGCTCTGCAGTTCAGGCTGACTATGTAGCCCAGGTTGGCCTTGAACTCGTTGTGATCCTCCTGCCTCAGCCCCCTGAGTGCTGGGATTATAGGTGTGTACCACCATGCTTGGCTCACTTTAAAACATTTTGAAGGGGATGGGGAAGCTGCAAACAGAAGAGGCAAGAACAGTTTGCAGGAAGCCAGGGAGGCAGCACAGAGGAGAGACACTGGAGTTGACTCTCATGGTGTGGCAGAGCAGGGTTCGGGGAACCCTGAGAGTGGCCTGGCCTGGGGCCGGAGGGGCAGTGGCACGGGTGGGTGAGACTAGGAGGCTGGCTGAGGTGAGAGCAGGAAGGGGCCTCAGTGATGCGCATGGGGGCTTGGAATTTACCCTTTGGAGTAGGAAAAATGGGACTGGTATTTTAGGGAGATCATCCTGGGCCTCAGGGAGCCAGGGACAGAGGCAGTGAAACCAGGTGGGTCTCTGCAGGGTGCATGGCAAAGGGTGCCAAGGGTCTGAGGTGAGAACGTGGGGCTGGCGGGGCGCAGATGGGTGGAGAAAGGGCGCTGAATGAGAAGCCTGGGAGGAAGACCCAGAATGTGAAGCCTATGGATGTGCAGGTGAGGGATGCTGGCAGATGCTCCTGCATGGCCTCTCTAGGCCCTGAATGTCCTGGTACCAGGGACGCAAGCCGGCACTCTCCACTTGGGCTGCACTGGGGCTACTGCAGCCATGCTCACTGCTTACCTAACAGGGAGCAGGGTCCCCAGCTCACCTGCGCAGCTGCCATGCAAACCCACTGTGTGCATAGCCTTTGTTTGGGGCAGGAGTCACGCCGTGGGGGTGACCGGCCAGGACGGCATCACGCAAGCATCACGCTCATTCTCATTGCTGTGCAAGCGTAAGTTCTTTGTCTCTGACCCAGGACTCAGCATCATTTACTGTGAAACTGTAGTGTCCTCGAGGCCACAAATAAAGGCTAAAATATTAGCTTATTAAACTAGGAGAAATCAAATCCAAGACCCACCCGGAAGAAGGAAGATTTCCTGCCTGCACCACTAGGTGCAAATGGGCACTTTTTTCCCCAGGAGGAGAAACTGGTGTGTGTGTGAGCAAGGTAACAAGGTAGGTTTTAGGCAGGTTGACTGTATTTTACCACCAACTAGGTGCGGTCATGATAAAGAGGATTGCTCACAGGAGCTCGCAGACTCCTGTGCAAATTCTTGGTCCTCACTGGAGCAGGAATAGAAATCCCCAGAATCTGGCCAACTTGACGCCCTGGAAATTCACTGTACTGCTCTGTTTGGTGAATTCTACTAATGCCCTCCCAGAAGGTAGCCAGGAAATAAATTTTTTGGTACTGGAAATCGAACTCAGGGTCTTGCGCTTGCCAGGCAGGCGCTGTGTCACTGAGCTACATCCCCGGCCCCCAGGCAATAAACTTTTTAGGAGAACTGGGTGTACTCTGAGTACTGGGAATACTAGGTTGAAATTTACTCATTGTCGGTACCTGATGCATTTCACATGCAGCCTTCCCCAGTGACCTCAACTCTAGCCAGGAAACCTGTTTTTTAGAAACTCCTTGCAGACCCCACCCCCAGTCACAGGAGTCCCAGAGGAGAACCAGGGACGGAGAAAGAAGTAATAGGATGGGAGACGAGGGAGAACAAATCGAAGTAGGAAAGAACAAAGGGAACGCGTTTTCCCCTCAGGCAGGGACTCTGTCTGTTGCTGGCCTTGCCCACACTGCAGACACTCAGAAAAAGCTATTTCAAATAAATGTTTTGTTTTGTCTTTGCTTCATCCATCACACAATCCTAAGCAATTCCTGTTCTTATGTTGATAAGCAAAATGTTATTATTTTTCTTTAAGGCACAGATCCATCTGATAAAATAGCTCTGGTCACTTACCCGGTCATTCAAAAGCTGATGATTTAGAGGTGTCCAAGTGCTCATCTTTGTCTGCATTTTGGGGCCATCTGTGCTTTTTGGAGGAGCAAATGCCATTGTGAAAGAACTGAGTGTTTTTCCATGAGAAGGACTACACCTAGAAGACACAATCAACTTATCTTCAGAATGCTAAAAATACTAGTACTGTGTGATTTTTTTTTTTGGAATGTTGGGAGGGAATGGGTGGTAGAACATTTATTTGGGGCACCTTGTCTGTTGAGCACTCTGCATACGCTAATTCGGTTTCATAAGCTGGTGCAGAGGAGGATGTTTGCTCATTTTGTACGGGGAGAAAACAAGACTCATTGAAGCTATGCATCCTGTCCAAGGTCATACAGCTAAGCGGTGGAGCAGGGACTCAGACCAAGGTCAGGCTAACTCAGTGTTCATTAAATCAAGGGAAAGAGATCCAGAATTGCTCCTAGCTAAGAACATACCTTACTGGGTGGAAAGAGAAGTATTTTAAACTTAGAGTCATAGAAAGAGAAGTATTTTAAATTTAGAGTCATAATGCCATATAAGATACTTCAATCCTCTCCTCCTCCCTCTTCACTTTCTGACGTCTATGGAATTCAAGTTCCAGCCTGGTGCATATTTAAGAAGGAGAATGGTATGATGGGCAAAGCCAAGGCTTTGGACATGGACAGACTTGAGGTTTAGGGGCAGATTTTCCAGGTTTAGTTGTCTCATATACAATCTGCCTCCTTTGAATTAAAGCCGTTTAATTTATAGGAGGAAGGATTTTTCCTAGTGGTATAGCATTTGCTGAGTTGGTTAATCAAGGTTTAGGGATGTCCAGGGGCTCGTCTTCATCTGTATGTTGGGACCATCTGTAGTCTCTCCCCTGCCATAAGGCGGGGATAAAGCCAGGTGTGGTGTTGTCCCAGCTACTCAGGAGGCTGAGGCAGGAGGACTGCAAAACAGACGGCAGCCCAGGCAACTTAGCAAGACTTTTCTCAAAATAAAATAAAAAGGGTCAGGGATGTAGCTCAGTAGTAGAGCCCTTGCTAGCACGCAGAGGGCCCTGGGTTTGATCCCACTATTACATTTAAAAAAGTAAAAAGAGGTGGTAATGAGACCACAGTGCTGATCCACCATGGCTTGTCCTTATTGTACAGATAAGACGGTCATTCAAGGTAGCAGTGGTCAGCCAGGCATGGTGGTGCATGTCTGTAATCCCAGTACTTGGGAGGCTGAGGCAGGGGGATCATTACAAGTTCGAAGCCAGCCTGGGCTACATAAATGAGTTCAAGGCCAGGCTAAAGTGCATAGTGAGACCCTGTCTCAAAAAGACAAAAAAAAAAAAAACCAAAAAGGAGCATTGGTGCCCTGAGCAGACTGCTACGTTGTCCCTGCTGCTCCACCCCTCAAAGCCTCATGTCCTTTTGTTCTGTCTTGCAAGCTGCCACTTTCGATTCTGTTAGCTAGAATGATTCACTGGTATTGCAACCATTTTATCATATACAGGTTTAATCTGAGCTCTGACAATGAGCGAGTAACTTTTTGCCAGTCATTCAATCTATCGGAGACTCAGTGCGCTCATTTGTACAATAAGGAGGTACCTATCTAGCTTCAACTGCTGCTGTTAAGATTAGAGGGAAAAAAGGTCCTGCAGAGTGGCTGATGGTTGCGGGCCTTGGTGCAGGGTGACCTCCTGCAGCCTTTCTTAGAACTTGTCATTTCACAGAGTGCCCAGCACCTGTCCTTTGGAGGACCACAGTGACATATTTTAAGGCGGGAAACACAGAAAACAGATGATAGTAGCTCAGTGTGTACCCTGTCTCCACTTTCCCTGGCTCTGAATGGGGTTTGCCCACACAGGTGGAGGTGACCGGCAGCTGCTCAAGAATGACCCTACAGCAGCAAGGCCTGGACAAGGTTTTTAAATCACTATTTTTCACCTCAGATGGGATTTTTCCCAAAGGCTACATCTGAAATCTCAGAGCCCCTCACCTGACGTATGTTTTCTCTCAGACTCAAACTATGGCTGTAGATGGAGCCAATGTTTTCACACCCCCACACGTGGCATTAGTCAATGCCTCCCCGCTGTCACCTGCTGCCACCACAGCTTGGAGCAAAGGGGGTTCAGGTGAACCCTGGGGTTCTTCTCAGCCCCTAATGGCTAATTATCCAAGTCATTGTGTTTTTCGTTTGGTTACACAAGGTGTAAGACATGACTATAGAACAGGATATCAATTGGCAGCCACTGACAAAAGTACATTCAAGCAGTATGGCTACTGAGTCTAGATCTAGTAAGACTCCAGTTAAAAATTATATATTTCCTTTTGCTATTGTTATTTAGTTATGTTTTACCTTTCTTCCTTTTAAGGTATTTACTTATAATTTTTAAAAGTCATAAAGCCCTTTGAGAATATAATGAAAGCCATGAGTGCCCTGCCTAGAAAATCGCTCATGAACATAATATTTTGTTTACTCCAGGTTAAAAACTCCTGCTATAAGCAGAGAAACTCTCTACCCCCAGTTTGGGGTGGAAATGATCTGATTTATTCTAGGTACTATATCTGAATGAGAATGAAATATGTAGGTTTTTTCAGTGACACCCCAAGGATCTGCATTGGATGTTTTCTTTCTCCTGGTTCTTCAAAGCTAGAAATTGCTTGGATTAAGTTTCTTCAAAGCAGTTAGAGGAGAACATGGTTTTCAAGAGGTGAACCTGGCCAAGGGCAGTGCTCTTGATGACAGAGGCCTGCAGTAGCGTGTGTGTGTGTGTGTGTGTGTGTGTGTGTGTGTGTGTGTATGAGTATAATGTAGGATTGAACCTGGGGCCTTCAGATCTTTACTCCACATACCCTCTTTTTGAGATATGGTCTTGCTAAATTGGCTAGACTGAGATCTTGCACTCAATTCCCCAGACTGAGATCAAATTTGGGATTCTCCTGCCTCAGCCTCTCAGGATTGTGGGACACAGGCTACTACTGCACCACCATGGCCAGCTTGTTATCCTTTCAGATTTTTTCCTCCTCCTTTCACCCCAGATGATGGGTAGTGTGCATATCTGTGTGCACTCACATGTTCACTGTGTAGACCACTGGGTACTATTACATGACATGCACAAAAATTAATTGCCCCACTCTGTCAACAGACAAAGAAAATTGTCTTACCCCTCCACAGATAGGTCTCACTGTTGCTTTCTTGTGACCTGTTATAGTGACTGCCCTTGAATGTTTCTAGGGATAAAATGTAGAAAGAAGGCCCATCTTCTAAGCCATTCTTCATGCCAACACTTTCCATTTATTTGTTAGTTGTGCTGGTGGTGCTGCGGATTGAAGCCCTCCCACTAAGCTACATCCTCAACCATTTGTTTGTTTGTTTAAAGACAGGCTGTCACTAAGTCTCTAAGTTGCCCAGGCTGGGTTCAAGCCTGTGCTTTTCCTGCCTCAGCCTCCTAGAGTGCTGGGAGTGTTCCACCTTGCCCAACTATACATTAACTATTATCCAGCAACTTTACTGAGGATTACGAGGCATGAGCTAGGGGTACAAAGATGAGTTTCTGCTTTCATGGGAAAGCTCATTCATCAGCGAGGAGTATGTTTTAAAGGACAGCTGATCATGTCACCTTTCAACTTAAAAACGTGCAGGCTTGCTAGTGGTGACAAAATCCAGACTCTTTAGCACAGAAGTCAGGGTACACTAGAACTGTACCTCTACCTTCTCTAGCATCATCCCCTCCCTCTTCGTGCTCTGTCCAGACGCACTGAACACCTCACCACTGGGAACGTGACCCCAAACCTTGATACTTCTTCGCATATGTGGTTTTTCTGACCCTGGACATTTGAATCCTGATCACAACAGTACATAACAGATGCCGAATAAACAGTTGTCAAATCAATGAAGAGAATGAATATAGCAGTGGAGGGGATAGCGGCCTAAGGATTAAAACTAATGGAAGTGTACAACAGAACTCAGAACATTAGGATCTGGGAACTGGGGTGATACTCAAGATTACCAGATTTTTATTTGGAGTTTATAGATCAGAATAGGATTGAGTTTTTCTACTAACACATAATTCCCCCACCATACATGAATATCCTTAGACAAGGAAATCTCAGGAAAGAAGATATGGGTAGATTTACATATGAACACATCTTATATTCAACCAGTTAAAATTAAGGCAAGAACTATAATGCATTGCAAAGTGCTAGTGCTCAATAGGGATGTGATTGTTAGGTGTTGATTTTACAAGCTTGAAGCATTTGGCAATGGAACAGTTTTCCCCGAATATTGACGCGACTTGAGGGAGGCCCAAGAGCGCTCCAAGACATCTCCATCTTTTTCATGCACGCCGCTGCTCTCACCTCTGGTAGCACCGCTCCTTCTTCAAGCCTCAAGCGCTGGGGGTTGCCATAGCTGCACTAGGTCAGCTTTTCCTTTGCCTCCTTCCAGCCCCCACCTCTCAGTTTCCAGTGGCCCAATCACCATCTAGAAACCCTGTCGCTGGCATCCGGGGTCTCTTAGGCAACAATGTGTGTTCTCTTGATTGGCCAGGGTATCTAAGAGGGCTGGCTCCAAAACTGGGCACAGAGATAAGATGAAAAGATGTGGGCGCCAAGAGAATGAGAGTGGCTGCAACATCCCCGTTCCTAGCGACGAAGAGGGACCCCATCCTGAAACAGCCAGCTTCGAAAACTTTCACTCGTGACAAGTCATAGTTGTGTTCCGCATCAGTTCTTGCCTAGTGAGTACATCCCGTAACATTGTTCCCACATTCCATAGCTCTGAAATGCAAACTCCAGTTTGCCAGGTTTTAAGAATGACCAAGAGGTAAAAGAGCTGAAGGAAAAACAGTTTGTGAGTGGTTCTATGGAAGAATAGCACTTGCAGCAGGAAGTGGAAGGACGGGGAAATTGCCCCCCCCATACAAACACGAAAGTGCTTCGCACAGTGTCAATTGATGTGGTTATGGAATTCAGACTGACTGACAGAACCAGCGTGTCTTCATACGAATAATGGAACTATACATCTGGGGCTCTTAAAAATCTGGTCTAATTCAATCAATTAAATTTATTGAGCACCCACTCTGTAAGGAAAACCAGAATGAGAATATGGGGGGTGTCTAATGAAGAAAACTAGAAAATGCAGTGTGTAACTAATGGACGGCTTTACAGTCCTAACAGCTATGGTGGAACTATAAGAATAACAAGTTCAAATTCCCAGAACCAAGCTTTTTCAGCTAACATGCAGCAGTTCTCACCCAAAGCACATGGCAAACAACAACAGCAACAAAATCCCCAAACAACAGCAACAACAAAAATAAAAAAGAACTCTACTTGCTGTCTTTGTTTCCTACAATAATGCACTCTCCTTCCACTTAAGCAGATGTACGAACCTTGTGTCTATGTTGTGTCCCCTACTTTTTAAATAGGCAGCATTCAAATATCTCCAATTTGAATAGAAAAAAGAAAGTGAAGTGCATAGGGGTTGCTGCTTCCCCTAAGTTTACAAAGGATCAGGAGGTGGCCAAAGTGAAATTAGAACCTAGGCTGTCTGAATTCCAGCCTAGTGGTTTTCCCACATGACCAGGTTGTATGGAGACGAATAAACAAAGCCTTTGGGGGCGTGAGGGGGCGGCCCAGGGAGGCATGTACATGTAATACTAAATTACCATGCATTACCAGTTCACATTTATGGTTTCAAAACGAGTTCATCCAGAAAGAGACCGGTTTTAACAGTGTCAAGAGCACTGAGCCTCTCCGTGAAGTTCCCGCTCATTAAAGACTTTCTATTGGTGAAGGAAAGCCAGAGGAGGCGTAGACAGCATCTCACTTTAGCCTTGTGGGATTTGAATATTTTTATCCCTGATAAAAGGTCCCTTTTGTCTGTGGTCTGGACAGCACCTCCTGGACCTCCTCTTGTCCTGCAGTACATCCATTTGACTATTGCTCCCCCAAAGGGGAGTGAGTCACCCTGTTCCCCGTGTGTTCATATTAAGCACAGAGACATAGCTCAGTGTCTGTGATACTCAGTATTGTTTTAACATGGAACAACTGGAACATAAAGAATAGCCTAGAGACTTTCATAAGAAACATTCTATCTTTGTGCAGATTTTTTAAAAATGTTAACTTTTGCTTTGTGTGTGCATTTGTGGGTGTTTAAGAGATACAGTGGAAGCCACTTTATATGTCCTGAACCTCATTCCCCACCCTGTCTGCTTAGATCGTCATTGTCATGAAATTAGCATGTAGTCTTCTTGCTCGCTTTATGCTTTTATCATATATATACATATATAAAGAAAGAGACATCATTTACATATTTTGTGGTCTGCTTTTTTTTTTTTAACTAAATATTGTATTTCTGAGATTCTACATCATTCTCACCTCCTGATGTGAGCTATGGTGTGTCCTATGTCTGAAAGTCTTTACAGGATGATGTGTAAATTAAGTAAAACTGCACCTAGCAGCAGATCTCCAGGGATTCCTCAGCCATAGTGGATCTGGAAGGAAATGGAGCAGGTGTATAGAGATTTCCCATGCCTTATCTGACATGTTCCCCTTGGCAGAGACACGGCTGGCTTCCCGGGACACGTTGAATCAGCCTACAGATCAATATTACCTAGAATTGCCTAGAATCAGTGTAAGGATCAATATTACTTTTGCGACCTAAAATTTTGAGACAGGGTCTTACTAGGTAGTCAAGGCTGACCTCAAACTCAAGATCCTCCTGCCTCTGCCTCTCATGGACTGGGATTAAAACCGTTCACTCCCACACCTGGATAGTTTCAGTACTACTTTTTAAAAGTTATTGGACAAGCAGGTATTTATTAGGAAAACTGTCATTTCAGATCTTATCATGCTTGTTCACATAACACACCTTCTGATGTTTACCCTCACGGCTCTTCACTTAATATTTGAGAACCTTGGGCTGGGGATATAGCTCAGTGGAATAAGCGCCTGCCTAGCAAGCGCAAGGTCCTGAGTTCGATCCCCAGTACCGCCAAAAAATAAAAATTTAAAAAAAAATAATAATGACTTAGCAAAACCCTGTCTCAAACTTTAATATTTGAGAACCTTTTTTTAAAAAGAACTATAGAATACTCATAAAAGTTGCCATCTTACCCATTTTAAGTGTACCCACAATAGTGTTAAGTACATTCACGCTGCGCAATAGGATCAATATTATTTAAGGCTTCTATGCTACCAACAGGACAAAACAATACTAATTTGAAAAGATATGAGAAAGGAAGCTAGGAGAAACGATGTAGAAAAAGAGAAGCAGCTTTTGCTTTGAAGGAACGCAGACTGTTGTTATAAGGAATCATGGCTATGGGAAAGCCACCTAACATTCGTGGACATTTGAAAACTGAGGTTCTCTAAGGATTCTTTCAGCTCTCAAATCATTATGTAGAAAAGATGAGAAACCCTTTCTAAGGAGCAAAATATGGGACGATAGGACCTGCCACCAAAACCACAGGTTCCAACTGTTTAATAAGGTTTTGACAAAGGGGTTGTAAACCATTCCCAGGGGAGTATCCTGTTCCTGTCTGCGACTCCGTTTCAGTGTGGAGCGCTGCAACAGGCCAGGTGTGCAGCGTTGTCTGCACCAGTGACCGCAGCACCGGTGACCCTGGGTGCCTAGGTCGGCATACGGGCTCTCACAGCAGGTGCTGGGGTCTTAAGTACCAGCCTCCCACTCTTGGGCGATCGCGGGGAGCCCCGCCGTTGCAACAGAGGAGAGACTGCTTTGCAAGCAGTGCAGAACTCATTTCAGTCGCAAGCTTCCAGCGGTAGGAACCAGCACGTCCGTGCGGGACGCTCAAAGCGTCACCCGAGGGGCGAGCGTGAGAACAACGCCAAGCCTGGTCAACCCTGCACCGCCGGGCTCCGAGTGAGAGGCTCCACCGCGCGTGCGCGGGACGCCTGCGCGATGCGTGCGCGCGCTCTCGATCCCCAGGCCGCGCGCCTCGGCGCTCGCGCAAGCTCGCGGTGGCTCCGAAGCGTGCGCCAGCGGAGATCGCAGCTCCGGGTACCTCAGGGACCAGCGGCCTTGAGCGACCGGCGCAGCAGCCCCGGGGAGCCCGGCGTCCAGCTGTGAGGTGAGCCCCTCGGAGCCGGGTGGGCGGGAAGGGGAGCGGCGACTGTGGAGACTGAGGAGGCGCCGCGGCGGTTGCCTGTGCTCCGCCTAACCCCGCACCGAGGAGCCGCCAGCAGCCCGGCACCTCCTCCTCAGGGATCGTTCTTTCCCGTCGCGGCCAAAACAAAAGCCTTGGGCGCCGGGCCGGGCCGGGGGTCGGGGCGGCTTCTCGGGAGCCGGCCGGGCCCGCGGTGGGCTGGAGGGTCGGCGGCGACGCCGAGTTTGGGGCTGGGAGTGGAGGCGGGGAGATGCCCCGGGAGATGGTTCCCCCGGTGCGTCCCGCCCGCGCCGGGCAACCTGTGAGAGTATGGACGCGGCGGGCTCCGACCCCGGCCCGACCTGCGCGGAGACCCGAGCGCGCCCGGCCGAGCCCTGCGCGGGGGCGTGGGTGCGAGGACAATGCGCCCCGCGCCCGCGCCGGCCGCGGACCGGGACGCTCACGGACGGCGTCTCCCAGCCCGGCGCGGGTCAGCATCGTGCCTCTTCTTCTGTCCGCTGCCTGAAAGTTGTCTCTTCCAGCCCATCAGTTTGCAAAGTCGGTGGCTCCCTCCCCAGCGCCTTCCCCGCCGGCCACCTCCTTTGGGCTGGGGATGTGGGTCCTGCAGCGAGATCCGGAGTGCACGGCCTCTGCCATAAAGGCGCCTCGATCGCGAGCAGTATTGAGGAGTCTTGGGTCATTTCAAGAAAAGTAAACAACATCCTAGAGGCTTTCGGCGTCTTAGGAGTCTTGGAGTTAGATGTCCCCGCTTGTATGAGAAAGAGGGCTTTTTTTTTTTTTTAAAGGGGCAAGGGGAAGGATAAAAGCATATGCTATTAATTTAGGCAGAGGGGTAGAGTTTAAAGTTAGAAAAAATTATGGAAGAGGTTTGCCCGCCCACCCCCACCCCAAGGTAAAATGATTTGACTTTTGGTTTCCTTCTGAACTGAGGCAGCAGAGCAGACCACCCGCAAAAATCTTACGTTAGAAAAATCGTTTTGAGAGACCTGGAATGTTTGTTAAAGGGAATTGGGTTACTTTGCAAAGCCAATACATAAGACGCAAGGAAACAAAGACTTGACTGACCCTGAGGATGTTAAGTCCCTCCTTAGCCGCCTTTTAGCCCTTAGTGGTATGGTGGTTGCATTGTAGGCTGCAAAAGAAATAGATAAACCCTTAGTTCTGTTATTAAGAAGCAGGTACTCCTAAAGATAATGCTTTCCATCTTTGCTTTTAGACAGATCAATATTACCGTTTTCCTCCAGGAAACAAAAAACATCTACTTGAACTACCAAACCACAGCATCGATATAAAAATATTCAGAGTTGGGGTGTCTGGAAAGCAAATGTAAAAATTTGGATAAGCTTGGGAAGGTAGAACTGAAGACAAAATATAATGTAGATGTGGCCCTTACCGTACTGCTCTGTATTTAGTAAAAAACGTGTTTCTCCCAGCCCCCGAATGCTTGAAACTCTTATGAAAATGAATAAATTATTGCTAGAGCCTGCCGTTCCGCCCTCCCTTTCCTACCACTTTCCCCCTCATCCCGCTACTCATCTTTTCTGTCTCGGTCTTGCTTCTAAATCTGTAACACTGCCATTAATAAAAGGAAGTGAAATCTCAGCCTCTCAGAGGCTGAGGCAAGGGGATCACAAGTTCCAGCTCAGCCTGTGTAACTTAGTGACTTAAAAAGGCCTGGGGACGCAGCTCAGTGCAAGGCCCTGGGTTCCGTCCCCCAGTGCCCCCCAAGAAAAGAAGAAAGAGAAAAAGGACTGTGTGGGCTGTGAGGTTCTTCGATTCCTTTCCTTGTCTCTGAGCATTATTATTGTGCTTTGCGCATTTAGGTGAATTTTTCTCGGGAGTTTCATGATTGAGATATTTGAAGTAGCAAGGGTTGAGAGGAATTTAATAGCAGAGTGCACATTCTTTCTTTGCATAGTACAATGTGAAAGCTTTATCACTGAGGAAGGAGGGAAGAGTTGTTGCTCACAATGCACTGTCTGTTTCCCACCTGACCTCCAGAAAAAATATCTACTCGACTTATATTTCGTATTAAGTTTGTTAGTAGAAGTCTAGGATTTTATACTCAAAACTTCTTGGCATGTTAGTTTATTGATATCAGGCTGCTGTTGACTTTATTTTCTTTATGAGACAAGTGGTTCTTAATGCAGATTTACCTTCCTTCACGAGAGAGAGTGATGTTGAACTCAAGTTTTCCTTTAACTCCAAACTCTAGAATTAGTGTGCTTAAAGCTGCAGCTGTGCACAAGAAAAGGAGCAATAAGACGAAAAAGAGTGCCTTGGAAAATGCATACCAGAGAAATTATTCTGTATGGTTTCGGGGGGAATGTGTACCAAGGTCTTGAAAAAAAGTAAGGTTTTTCTGTAAGGCTAGGAATAAATATTTGAAGGGTAACAGCTTTTCACAAGCTAGGAAACAGGTTTAATTATTGTGTTAAAAATGAATTTTGTCTCTTGGATTTCCAGTTCATCATGCTGAGAACTATTGACAGTTTGGTGGATCCAAGGATGCATTACAAATGATATCTGAGATGACTATAACTAGGCTAGTGAGCTTAACCAAATTTTATCTCTGAAATAATTCTGTAGTCAAGATATAAAAACCATACAACCTTGTTAAGGGGGAGAAAACTCAGGGGCTTGATATTTTCTGATAAAAATTTGGAGAATTTTCTGAAAAAACATTTTAATTGGAAAAGGAAACTGCTGGAATTTCAGCCTTTTTTTTTTAGTGCAGAATTTATCCAACCTTTAACTTTGTTTCTAGGCTGCTTTTTAAAAGATCTTACGTTTTGTTTAGGCTTAATATTTAATAATTTGTAAATTGGGCTGAACTTTGATGCCTATCATTCATTTTAATTAGGAACCTACATATCTGTTTAAAAGCCATATATCACTCATCATCTTGAAATTAGATGTTATAATCAGCAGATGAGAAGACAGGCTTTGAAAATTAGAGACATGAAGTAAGAAAAGTCAGAAAAGATACTCTAAGGTTAGTAGAACTCTAGATCCTGTGAATTAAGTATGAAGCTACATACACTTTGATATAGCAACCAAGAGGCAGTATTTTGCGAGTGAATTTATGTTTTAAATAATTAGATATGGGAAACGAAAGGCCAGAGACTACATGGATTTTAGGAAAAGGAAAATAACACTGGAACAATGAGTGTGTTTTGAATGTATATTTTATCTCTTATTATTAAGACAGTAATTTCTTTCACAGGAGAAACTTTCCTAGAGATAAGGATCACTAATCCTTGTAAGTGCATTCTTGGAAAATGTGTCTGAAAGACAAACAATATCCCTTATTTTCCCACTGGTAGCCGCTGTGTGTGTATATCCAGCATTTACTGTACTTTGAGACAGTGTTTCAGTGATATTTTTGAACTAGAAATGCAAAATTTATATTTCTTCACAGAATGTTAGGGAAATTACATGTAGTCAGGCACGGTGGTATGCATTTATAATCCTAGCATTTAGGAGGCTGAAGCAGGAAGACCACCTTGAATTGCAAGCCAGGCTGGGTGACATAGTGAGTTCAAGGCAAGCCTGAACTACATAAACCCTGTCTCAAAAAACACAACAACAACAACAAAATTACATCTAAATTGAAAATGATGAACTAGATACCTTTGTAGAGAAAATGTTAGAATAGAATTGCTGGACATAATGTTTTGTTGCCAAACCCTCTTGACAAGGTCTTAGGATCTGTTTTTCTTATAGTTCTTCAGGGATTCACTTGCTTTCCTCTTCACAGTTCCTGAGTTCTTTGGGTCCGGCTTTGCAGCTTTCCAAAGTTGCATCCTGTACCTTTATTACTGGCCTTCAGGACTCAGCTGATCGTGTTTTAAGGATTTTTACTTATTACCAATAAAAGAAAATTCAAACCCAAGGCCTTGGGAATGCTAGGAAAGTACTCTACCACTTAATCTATAATCAGCTTTCCGGATATTTTACATGATTCATGGAGAAGTGAATATACCTTTTTTTCCATAGATAATGGATGAGCAACACTGCCATAGCATTCACTTTGCCTGGGCCCCGTGCTTGAAACTATGCACTCAGGTGTGTTAACCAAGTAGGTTCTTTTCTACGGAAGATTTATGAAATACTGCAGATTCTTGTAATGAAAATATGGTATCAGTAAGAATGCCCCAAACATCTCCTTTTTAAAACTCTTATCTTTTATTTAATGAGTTGCTAACTCTTGGCAAGATCTTTGCAGTCCAGAATATTATCTACATCTGCAGGTCTGAAACTTTAACTTAGAGCTTTTCCTTGGATGACCCTACCTTAGGAAAAATGCCGTATTTACATGGTCCCGATTAGAAGTAGCTATTTCATGTTATTGGAGAGTGATTTGGAATATGGATTGGAGCTTAAAAATATGCATACCGTTTGATTCAGTTGATTGATTTTTGTGTTGAAAAATCAAGTTTTGAATTATGCTAAATTAACCATCACATTTTCGCTTTTCTTACTACCTACCCAGGACAAGTAGTGTGTCTCTTGGCTTCTTTTAAATAGCAATTCAGCCGGTTACTGGTTAGACCCTTCAGTTAGTATTTACTTTTGTCAGCCAGTCAGCATATATTCATAGGTTTAGCAGTTAGTTGTTCCATACATGAAACAATGTAACATCGGTTCTTTTATAAAATTCTATAGCACATTTATATTATTTTAAATAATTGAAATAGTTTAATTGTATTCCTTACACTTATTTTTTTCTGATAAAAGTGGGTTATAAATACATACACATCCTGTTTGTTGACTGTTTTTTTAAATTTTTTATCACCATGTCAATAAATGCACTGTATTTTTGGGGGGTTAGAGATTGAACACAGCCTTGCACATGCTAAGTACACACTATCAATGAGCTATGCTCATTATTTTTAGTGAGTACATAATATTCTATTATGTGATTATACAATAATTTCTTTAACCAATCCCTTACAGGTAAACATAGGTTGCTTCCATTTTTTTGGTAATAAACAGTGTTACTTTACTGTTTTAGTTATGCAAAATATATAATTGTATGTTTATTAGAGTAAATGATAAAATAGGTTTTCTGGATTGAATTGTGTACATTTTAAGGGCTTTTGATTCAAGAAACTTTTTTTTTTTTCAGATTTTATTTATACCATGTGGTGCTAGGGATTGAACGCAGGCTCTCACACATGCTAGGCAAGTGTTCTACCACTGAGCTACATCCCTGGCCCATAAGCAGCCTTTTTTTTTGTCTTTTTGAGACAGGGTCTCGCTATGCAGTTCAGGCTGGCATTGAGCTCACTTTGTAGCCCAGGCTAGTCTTAAACTTGCCATGATCCTCCTGCCTCAGCCTCCCAAATGCTGGGATTCCAGGCATGTGATATCACACCTGGCTAACTAGCCATTTTTAAACTGCTAAGAACAGATACTAGATTGACTTTAGCCAAAAGATCAATAAACCTTAAGTCCACTACAGTCCATTTCTTAAAAAAAAGGTATCAACCAGTTCATATTCCTAGCCAAAGTACTTTTGAAAGTGTTGAAAATGTTCCTTTCCCTATACCCTCCCCAGTCTGTGTTCTGTCATTTTTATTTTTGCTAATCTGATTGCCAAATGTTATAATTGCATTTTTTTTTTTACTTAGCTTTTTTTTTTTTGTACTGGGAATTGAACACAAGACCTTGCGCTTGCCAGGCAGGTGCTTGTGCCACTGAGCTATATCTGTAGCCTCTGCATTTTTAAATTATTAGTAAAGTTAAATATCTTTTCACAAATCTATGGGCTGTTTGTATCTCTTTTGTAAAATTATGTCCTCTACTTACTTTTCTATTAAAATGTTTTAATTTTGCTTTTATTTTTAAACTTATTTTGTGTATATTATTATATACAAATATACTTTTACTTTAAAATTTTTCTACTTGGGGACAGTGTTTCTCCAGACCTGACCTAGAGTACTTAAAACCTGAGGGACTCACTAGAATGTGTATCATTCTCCAGGATTCAGATTTCTTAGACCTGTAGAGGAATCCCTGAATTCATTATACTTTTGTAACAGAGAACCACTGTTGGAGGGGGGTGAAAATTCTTTAAGAACTTTAATCTGCATATTTCCTTTTTTGCTCACTACATTCCACTTTTCCCCTTTTTTAATAATCATAAACTATAATTTTGTCATTTGAGGTTATTTTCTGTCTGTAGTTTAACAAATTTTACAAAAAGATTTTGGTATAGGTAATTTGAGTAAATTCAAGTAGTCTTTGAACCATGGGTATGAAACCCGCAACTGATTAATCTAAACGGACAATTTGAAATTCTTGGTATTTATTCAGTAGGGAATTAATTTTAAGTTGCATAAATGGTAAACTAACAGGTTTTTAACAGTTATTTGACATGTATTTAATGATATGCATGACTGTTACCATGGTGCAAAGTAATTAAGCTTAAATAAGTTTTTAACTATTTTAATCAGTTTTCTAATAGCCAGACCTCAACTTTTCTAGGACCAACCTGAAAGAAAAAAAATGGGGCAGATCAGGAAGCTGTCACTGTGGTGTAAAGTGTGGGGAGAGTTGGACTTTTTGAGCAGGGATTGCTTATAACCTCAGTGTTGGTAATTCTAGAGTCCAAACTCCCATTTTATTCCCACCACTCAAGACTGTCTTGTAGAATCTGGGAAGATTCAAGCTTTGTTTTACTTTCTCTAAAGTTCTGTCTCCTAACTGAAGCTGGGGTTATAGAGGTTCCAGTCACTAACAAGCAGTGCATGAAGGACATTCTTTCCCTGGTTTGGCCAGGCTCAGTATAGATCTTAAGGTCTGAGCTATGATGGGTGCCAGTATTTGACTTGTCTTGCTAACCTGTGTCTCTGAGAATTCGTGAATCTGAATTGCTCATCTTTTCTCAACTTAAGCTGTCTAGAGCAGATACAGGAATACCCAGCTCATATGAAACAATTTAATAAAACCAAAGTAGACATGAATACTAATCCACATCAAAATTGGTAACTTAGAATATGCTTTTTCCATACCACATCTGTCTACTGCTCTACCCATGTGCCCCAATTGAGAATTACACATGTTTTAGTCCCTGTGAAAGTAGGGAGGGCTAGGGATATAGCTCAGTGCCACAAGCATCTGCCTGGCAAGCACAAGGTCCTGAGTTCAATTCCTGGTACCAAAAAAAAAAAAGGAAAGTAGGGACGAGGCAAAGATTGTAAGCTCAGTGGAAATAACTGTGAATTACTGCTATTCCTACTGTGACTTTTTAGGGATGATTTCTAGTCTCATGCACCCTGACTGTGTGCAGTGCCCATTTGTTGGGTCAATGTTTCTCATTCAAGGGCTAAATCTATGGTATTAATTTTTTATTTATGCTGTCTAAAAGAGAGAATGTTGAAAAAATTGCTTGATACTTTTTTTTGAGACAAGATCTCACTATGTAGTTTAGAATGACCTTCAGCTTACTATATAGTGTAAGCTGGCCTCAAACTCACAGTGATCCTCCTGCCTCTACCTCGCAAGTGCAGGGATTACAGGAATGCACCACCATGCCCAGCCTGGTACTACTTTTAGAACCTTCTATTTTTCAGTATTAGTTAATAAAGTTAGTATTTTTATCAAATGTAATTCAGTAATAAGAATACCTAATGTGCCATTTATAAAGTATCATGGTAATTTACCATTTATAAAGTATCTTTACATTTAGACAAGTTCAGTGGTATGTTGCCATTCATACAGCTAGTAAGAGGCTTTGATCTATCTTTTGATTTATTTTTTTAGACCTTTCACAGATGACTTCTGCCAGATCGATTCATGTAAAAAATTACAATTAATGATTAAAGGACATAATAAATTTTCAATAATTTAGGTTATAACATATTTTACTTAAATAAAATTTAGGGCAAAACCATAAGAACTTTTCAGAATGGATCAGTTATATCTTATGACAAATGAAAAATTATCATCATAGATAAGAAATTAAACCATGTGTTACACAAGCAACTAAGAAAATTAACGCTATTTTAGACTGTTTTAGTATATGTATAGCATAAATAGTAAGTAGAAAAACATATCTTTATGAAGTATATTTTTATCTATTAGGTGAGCATATGTTTCATCAAAGATTTATGTCAAAATTACATATTTTGAGAAGAAATGACTAATTTCTCCCTTTTTAAATATTACTTTTCAGATATTTCAATCAAAGGAAGAAATAGTTCTCCTAAGATGGAATCTGTGATTTGGGAATGTGGTTGATCAACTTGATATGTTGGCCAAATGTGCCCTCTGTAATAAAATGAAGAGACAAGATGATGTCATTTTCCCATATTGTGAAACCAAAAACAAATGCCTTTTGTGAGACCAAGCTAACAAACCTCTGATGGTGCTGAGTATTTATCTATTTGAAGAACTTAACAGTGGAATACAGAGGTACTTTCAAGCCAAGTCCTACAGTTATATGTTGACCTAACGTACATTTTGAGTAGGCCTGATCATCCAGATCTTGGAAGAATGGCTATAAGCTGGATCATCTTCTGTCTTTGGCTCTTGACTGTGTTTGTGGGGCATATAGGTGGGCACAGTTTATTTTCTTGTGAACCTATTACCTTGAGGATGTGCCAAGATTTGCCTTATAATACTACCTTCATGCCTAATCTTCTGAATCATTATGACCAACAGACAGCAGCTTTAGCAATGGAGGTAAGATCTAATTCATCCTTTGACTTATCTTTAAAAAATGACTCTTACATTGCCTGTCAATAGGCTATTTTCAACTATGTCCTGTACATTAAAAATTTTATATATTTTGAGTCATGTTCTAAGAGATTGAAGAATTTATATTTGGAGAATGCTACTCTTGATTTCTTTTAGACATACTAAATTTGAAACACTAGAACATGGTAGATAAACACCATTCAGAAATTTTAAATTATTCTAGTTATAATAATTACTTGGGTAGTAAAAAACTTCAGATAAAAGAGTAGAATCTAATGTGCAGTTTAGTCATAAAGTAGTGAATATAAGGAAATTGTTTAAAACAAGTTATTTGAACTTTCTTAGGATTTCTTGGTCCTCCTGTATTCATAATGTAAGAATAACTCTGAAGCATTGAAAAAGTTTCTGTTTTGTGGATTTTCTGTGTTTGACCTCTCAGGATATTGTGAAAGTTTGTGCTTTATTTGAATTTTTCTGATGGTACTACTTCAGATACTTAACAATTTTACTTCAGAAACTAGGGCAAGTTAATAGATGTAGTTAATGAAGGCTTAAGTATGTGTACATGAGTGTCTAGTGGTTTTGGAATTAAGGACAGGAATATATTTATCAAATAAAAATGGGGAGGGCAGCAGTCAGTGATGGCAAGGAGCATGGGCTTTTGGAGATGGACAGCGTGGATGTGGATTCTGGCTCTACCACTTTGTAGCAATGTTACTTTGACCAAGTTATATGACTTTCTCACCATTTTTCTTTGCTTATAAAGTAAGGGTAGTAATCACATAGGTTTTAGTATGCAAAATGAAAATACATCTATAAAGTATTTAGTATATATAGTGTAAGTACTCTATAAATGGATTATGATTTATCCATGCTTTCTTACGAGTGTGGCTATATAATAAAATTTAGGGGAATTTTTTTTTTTTTTTGAGACAGGGTCTTGCTATGGCAATTCAGGCTGACCTTGAACTCACTATGTAGCCAAGGCTGGTCTTGAACTTGTGATTGTTCTGCCTCAACCTCCTAAGTACTGGGATTACAGGCATATGCCACCACACCCTGGTGGAGGAAAATTTTTATATGTTACTCTTAAGCCGATTTGTATAGTGCTTTGAGTAAATGGAAGCCTACATGTTTTGAAATTCTTCATTTATAGTAAAATTCAAATGTTCATTACTTCAAGGTACACTAACGAATCTGTCTGGGAAAATTTGTAGAAGCATTACTCATAGATTTTGAAATCTGAGTAGTGTTCTGGTATCCTTCCATATACCAAATTTTTGAAGATGCTATGGTTGAACAAAACATTGTTCTTCTCTTCCTATACAAGGTCCAACTGGTGAAAAGAGATTTGGTATGGACTGTCAGCTTAGGATATATGAAAAGAGGAATTGATTAACTGCAGTTAAATTCGTTTAAGTCATGGTAACCTTGATAGACTTTGCTCTGTATTAGAGTTACTAATTTTTCTCACTAAAAAATTCAATTAGAAATACCTTTATTTCTGGTGTCAGTATAAGTCATAACTCCTTTGGAAAGCAAATAGGCTAATAAGAATAAGTGATAACAATATTTTACTGACTCGGGGTCAACTTTTGGTTCTGCCATGTAGTAGGTTTAAAAATAAGACCACGAGCAAGTGACTTAACATTCTTCAGTCTTGTTTTATTAATTTATCGAAAAAGAATTACAACGAAAATATTAGAAGGATATTAGGATTAAATGAGAGGTTTTATAAATTAGGTAGCACAATTCATAGTACATATCAATGGGTGATGTGTAAATGTTACTCTATTTCAAATTTTGTTTCTAAATTTTGTTATCCAGAGAGAATGGCTAGAAAGAGGATTCACTGCGGCAAATCAACCTGTGTTCTAGTTATGTTTGTGGGACATTCATAATGATGGTTTGGCAGACGTTTCTCTCCTCAGATACGCCCAAATAGTCTAGCTATTTCATTGGCAGTGGATTTGTCTGTAGAATTTTAGACATTTTTGGGAGAGCCTCTAAGTGGGAAATAGTTTCTAAGACTCCAATGATTTGAAGTAATGTTGGTCGTATTTGCTTATTCCATGATTGACATAGCAGGCCAGTAAGGCCTGGCCACTGAAGAAATATTAGCCAGTTTGAGAGCATAAAGTTTCTGTACTAGCAGAGGACATGGGAACTGAATGGGCAGCACAATACGCTCAGAGCTGCTGATGACACCTCTACCTCCACCCTTCCACTGACCCAGGAGTCCTGCGTGTGTCCTCTAGTGTTTACCTGGAACAAGTAATTGGAGCAAACAATCCATCCCATTTTTGAGTGTTTGCCATGAGAGTAGATGAAAGTTTCCTAGGTATAGCATTTGTGGGCCCACAGCTTAGGCTACTTAGGGTTTACTGCTCTACTTTTGCTGAGTCAAAATAGGTGGGAAAGTACAGAATCTGAGTTATTTTAAATTGAATTAGTTACATTTAACAAGATTGACGTTCTCACATTTTGTATGGAATATTCCTTGTCTGTACTTTCAGTTAAAATTGGGACATATTTAAATAAATGGGATAAATGTCAATCCATTAAGTTGGAAAACAAAATAAGGTTCTTGCCTAACATATAAGGTTCTTTCTATCCCTGCCTTCCAAAACATACACGTTTTGCATACATGTGTGTCTGTGTGCGTACATAGACAAATTTTTTAAGTTCATAATGTGATGTTTCTCTTTTTCCCCTATCAGTAGTTTTTGATAGAGTGGAAATTTCCTAATTTCTGGCTCTTTCAGACCATTTTGAGCTATCCCTACTAAGTGAATTCTTGGGAACTATCCAGCAAGGAGTAATAATCAACAATTGTCAGTAACTCTTTACTGAGCCACATATTAGATATTTCTAACTATTATGCTAATAAAAGAGATCTGAGCAGGCTTTTCCTTTGTTCCGAATAATTAAACCAAATGAATAAGAAGGGAACATGTTAATGCTAGAAGCATTAGAATAGGGATAGAGAGAAGACTTGGATTCTGCCACTAACTAGTTTTGTGACCTCTTTGTGTTATTTTTCTTTAAGAAATGACACTTTCTCCTCTCCGTTTTACAGGGTTATTGTTAAGGTCAAAAGAGATAAGTGACACATTAAAGTACTTTAAAAAGTTAAAGTGCTGGGTGCATACAGAGCATTATGCTTTGTTGCCTTTCACCTGATTTTTATTTTTAGTTACTATGTGGAAGAGCAATCTTTAATCTTGTAGGGCTGTTGACTGCTTGTCTGCTTTTTAAAAAGAAACCAGCCCTTTATTATAATCACAGGAAAATCTGAGATGGTTTGTATTTGCCTCTATTTTCTGTATTCCTTTGTCGTTCTCATTAAAGATTTATTATTGAAAGTTTTCTAGTAATGGGAGCATAGGAAACTGGCAGAAACAGAACCTAAAAGCCTACTATCCTTGGTGTCTTTATTAAAAAAAAAATATATATATATATATATACCTATATATATAATTTTTATTAGACATGTGATTATACATATTTATATAGTGCAGTGTGTGAGATTTCAATAAGTACATGTATACACTGTGTAATGATCAAGTCAGTGTAATTGGTGTATCTGTCTCCTTGGACAGTTTCCATTGCTTTGTGTTGGAAACATTCAAAATGTTCCTACCAACTGCATCCCTCTAACCAATAATCAATCGTCTTTTCTCTCTCTCCTCAGCCTCCACCTTTCCCACTCTTTGGTAGCCACTGTCTTTGGTGCTTTTTTGGTGCATATTGAATCAGTCTCCCAGTTTACCAGAACTCAGATTTTAGTTTTTTAAGGAATGTTTCACTATTAAAATTTTCCCTAAAAAGTAGTGTCTTTGAAAATATATAAACAGGGGTGGGGATTTAGCTCAATGACACAGCACCTGCCTTGCAAAGCATGAGGTCCTCATTTCAAGTCCCAGTACCCCCTTCCCCCCAAATAAAAATATATGAACAGAGTACCTCAGTCACGTTCTCGTTATCATGAAGTATCCAGTGAGCGTCCATATTGTTCTTCAATGTTTCACAGCTATTTTTGCATTGATTTTTAAAAATCAGGGTCCATACTTTACACTCAGTTATTAAGCCCCTTAAATTTCTTTTAACTGTTTTTAGATTTCCTTTCTATTCCCTTTCTGTTTTTTCTTGTAATATGCTTGTCCTATAGTTTACCATAGTCTGTATTTTCCTTATTGTATCCCAGTGGTGCTGTTTATCATGGTCTTCAGTCTCCTTTATTTTCTGTTAACAGGTAGAAAGCATAGAAGCTTGATTAGTTTCAGATTTTTTAATCTTTGGAAGAATATTTCATAGGTTGTCTGATATACTTCCACCCAGAGCCACATAATATAATGTTAGCAGCCACTGATCATTTCCTAGATCAGGTTTTATTGGGAGTCTGAAAAAGTGATATTCATTCTTCCATTTCTCTGCGAAAATGCTTTATAGAAACTTCATTAGCTATTGAGTGACTTTCATGCACAAACTAGTTAAGAAAGATAGGAAAAGTAGCTTGTCATGGTGATGCATGCCTAAGGCAGGAGAATCAAAAGTTCAACCCCAACCTGGGCAATTTAGTGAGATCCTATCTTAACATAATAAAAAAAAATTTAAAGGGCTGGTAATGTAGTTCAGTGGTAGAGTGCTTGCCTAGCATGCATGAAGCTCTGTGTTTGAGCCAGCACAGCATTAAAAAAGAGGAGAAAGAGTGAGAGGGAAAAGGAGAAGCAGAGGAGTGAGGAAGAAGAGGAGGGAGAGGGAGAGAAAGGAAAGATGAGAAAAATATTGTCCTCTTTATTAGTTTTTGCAGTAATGAATTGATTACCAAACATCACAGGTGACCAGTGATTTTTTTAATTAAGTATTGTTAGGAACATATAGGTGGGTTTTTTTTCCACATCAGATGAGCACTGTGCTACCTTGTAACAAATTTTATATCAATTGTATGAAAACCCAGTCCTCAAGCTTATGAGCCAGAAAAGGATCAAACTTGGATATTTAAAATATTTATTGTATTTTTCATCGTTCACAGTTATTCTGACTGAGGCTCCAGGTGGTCCGCCTTTGGTTGTGGGAGCCTCCACGAGGGGGCTCCCTAGTGTGTTTGCTGCCACCCCAGTGAGCTTTAAAACTTGCCTTGCTTTCTGATACCACTCAGGCTTACTTCATAAATCCCACCTGAGACCTTGAATTGTTAATGTCTCTAACTAGAAATGATATTTAGAGATCCTTATCTGGGTGCTGAGTCTATTGATCCTGGGTTAGTCATTTTTACGCATTTTCATGACAGAGCCAGGAAATACTTTTTTTTTTTTGTCTTTTTTTGTCTTTTTAAGACAGAGTCTCACTGTGCAGTTCATGCTGGCCTTGAGCTCATTTTGTAGCCCATGCTGGTTTCAGACTTGCAATGATCCTTCTGCCTCAGCCTCCCGAGTGCTGGGACTACAGGCATGTGCCACCACACCTGGCAGAAATACATTTTTTAAAGAGAAAGTCCATTATGACTTTCAGTTCATAATATGCAGGGTTTTTAACTTAACATTATTGAATTTATTTTTATTTTTCTCTCTCCTTATATTAAAGCTTTATCATATATATATGCATTATATAATTTCAAAATAAGAATAGTAATGTTACTAACATGATTACTGAGAGCAGTTTAAGATTTCTTTATGCTGCTTTTTGTCCTTCCGGATACACCTCACCAGGGATTGTATTGTCATTTCTGCCAAACTTACAATTTTTTGTTTATATTTCCATGAAAATTATAAATTTTAAAAAATGTTTTCATAATCTCTACCTATGTAGGTTTTGTTGGTTTTGTTTGTTTTCAGTACTGAGAATTTAAACCAGGGCTTTCTCGCTGAGGCACATCCCCACCCCTTTGCATTTATATTTATTTTGCAACAGGGCCTTGCTAAGCCACTAAATTGCCCAAACTGGACTTGAACTTGCAATCTTCCTGCCTCAGCCTTCCAAAGTGCTGGGATTACAGTTATGTGCAGTAACACCTAGCTTCTGTAGATTCTCTCACCTTGTTTTTCATATGGTATCACATTATGATAGGGTGTGCTTTTACCTTGTTTTTTTTCACTTAACAGTATGTCATAGATATTCCATAGTAACATTTATAGATATTCTGCATTACTTTTTAAAAAATTCTAGTAAAATATGCTCTACATAGAATTTACAATTTCATCTGTAGAACTTTTCCATCTTCCACCAAAATTAAAATTCTGTATCCATGAAACAGCAACTCCTTGGCCCACCCCATCCTTAACAACCACTATTTTACTTTCTCCGCCTATGAATTTAAGTCTTCTAGTTACTTTTACATAATTGGGGTCTGACAGTATTTGTCCTTTTGTGACTGCCTCACTTCTCGTAGCATGTCTTCAAGCTTCATCCGTGTTGTACCATGTGAAGAAATTTCCCTCATTTTTAAGATTGATTCCATTGTATATAAGGTCATGGTTTTCATTTTATGCCTTTGTCCCTTAGTGGACACTTGATTTCTGTCCACCTTTTGACTCATCTGAATGATGCCACTACAAACCTAGATGTACAATCTGAGTCTCTACTTTCATTTCTTTGTCTCTGCTTTCATTTGTTTTCTGTAGTGTATTCTCCAGAAGTTAGATTGGTAGACTTCTTCTTGGGGCAGAAACCTCAGGAACTCCACTACGGAACTGCACCCTAGCCCACACATAGTGCTGTAAAAATACCAAAATTAATAAAGAAACTTTATTTTTAAAAATCTCAAAAAAAAAAATCTCAACTGCCCCTTTTTGTCCAGGCCCCAGGGCCTGGATTTAGTTTTGTTTTATTTTTTTAATGAACCAGGAGTCTTGCTGTGTTACCAGGCTGGCTTTAAACTCCCAAGCTTCTTGCCTTAGCCACCGGAATAGCTGGGATTACAGGTATATGCCACCATGCCCAGTTTAAGATTTAGTATGTATTAAGTATGTTTGAATGACCACAACATAAAGAACTTGGTAAGCAGCACCCAAAAGACATAAAGATCCTTTCTTTCCCAGAAAGAAGGATCACACATGGGAGGCCATCAGGAAGGGCTTCAAGGTACAAATGGTAGTTGAATGTACTTTGAAGGTCTGACTGCTTGTTTGGTTTGTTTTTTTTTTAAGAGAATAGTGTAAAATATCCTACATAACAGTAATTTCATTTTGTGAACAAGCTTTTGATTGATGATTGATTGATTGATCGATAGGATTTTTGAAGTAAGGTCTTGCTGTGTAACCCAGGCTGGCCTTGAACTCAAGTTTTTTAAAGGTGAAATTTCTTTTGTTAGAATTCTTGGTTTTATCTCTAGAATACATGCATTATCCAGCAGATATGCATTCCATATTGTCTTGTTTAGGTTAATATTAATAAGGTAGTTTTTCCTAAACAAACAATCATCTAGTGATGAGGCTTGTTTAATTTGTTTACTTATTCATTAATTGTGCCATGCTGGGGGTTCAGCCAAGGGTTTCATGTGTTCTAGGCAAATGCACTAGCACTCAGCCCTATCCCCAACCCTAGACCTCTAAAATGGCTGCAAAAACCTGTTTTGTGACTAGCATAAATTAGCTAGAATTAAGACTTCTAAATTGAAAAATGTATATACAAGTACTGGAGAATTAAATTCATTTCTGATTTTAGAGGAAAAATAACAGCTTTTGAAAATTTTGTTATGTAACAAATCAATTTAGAATACCTAAAATACTTGCTTCAAATTAAATTATTAAATATAGTTGGAATTTTCTTTGCAAAGTTTTATATTTTGACGTATGGCATAATTCAGAACTGTCTTATATTGGAAATGTTCAGTTTATTTCTGAAAAGTCAAATTTATGGGCTGCCTGGGAACTCCACTTTGACTTACATGAGTAGGTTTCTCTGACCTGTTTAATTACTTCAAACCAACCTACTGAAAAACTATTGGAAAGCATTTATTTAATATACTGCTATGGAACATTTTTTAAAAATTAGTGTTTAAAAAAGCTATAGGATTAAAGATATTTTTGTAAACCTAGATACAAAATGAATCTGAAAAGTTTTGGACCTTTCTCCTTAGAAACTTTATTGTTATAGAAAGTTTTTTTTAAAGGCTCTCTTTTTACTTAAAATTATTCTAAAAAGTTGTTTCAGAATAGTTTCTTATTTTAATTTGGATCTGAAGTAGCTATGAATACCATCTTTGAATTTTCATGGCAATTCCACATTTGATTTCATATTTAGGGAATTCAGTTGTAATATTCCTAAACCCAGTGGGGTACAGTTTCTGTGGTTACCAGACCCTTTGTAGAGTGACAAAGGTTGGAATTCTGATTCTCATGAGTCAAATTTTGGCCTTTGACTCTGTCCCCTTTTCATACCCCTTGCCAAGCTTGGGCTGTTGCTATGCTTGAAGGCTTGTCAGCTAGCAGGTTCCTATGGTAACAGAGATAGAAAATTGAAAAAAGAAAGAATGGGAGCACAAAGGGCTGGTTGATTTGAATTTGAACAAAGACTCTAAGGGTTCCATGTGGTGCACCTTTGTTGTAGCAACTAGAAATTTAATTTTAGAAAGTTACTTTCTAGTTTGTAAACTTCCTATACTCTGGTGTTAACTGAATAGACAGAAGTACTACTGTTTAGGGAAATAATAAGAATCTTTTAAAATTCAGTCAGCTAAAATTTCTTTTTTTCTACATCACAAAGCATTAATAGTATTCCTGTTGTTATATATTTGTTCTCAAGTTTTAAGGATCTAGGCTACCTTATTTTGATTTTTTCTGAGATTTAAAATCAAAGTTAAAATTAAGGCAGTTTACTTACTTGCAAAGTATTAAGACTTTGTTTTTGTGTAATAGCTTTATCAGGTTGTAGTATGTGTACATTAATAAAGTGTTCACTTCCCCATGTGTTGACAGACCCTGTGCCACCATCACCGTGGGAAAGTAGAGCGCATTTCCATCCCCTAAGCCTCCATAGGTCCCTTTGTAGTACGTTTCTTCTTTACTCTCCACCCCACACACAACCCTGATCTCCGTTCTATTTTGGAATAGCTTTCATTTTCTAGAGTTTTATATAGCATAGGTGGAATTGTACAGTACCGACTTTTTGTGCATCTGGTTTCTTTAACTCAGCTTTTATTTCTTAACCAGCATTGTGATTTTGCTATTTTCTGTGTTTTGCTTTTCAAAAACATCAGTCCACCGACTTTCTTGTTTAACAGTTGAAAATGGGAGATTTAGTGGTATTCCTCATGCCTACCAAACAGACTGTTACAAAGCTATTGACTTGCAGCTATTCATTCCTTAATCCACTTTTAAATTATCATTTATTAATTGTGTTCTCTATATTAACTACATCTTTTTATTTAAGTGTTAAGACCATTTCCAGAAGAGGAAACTAAGGCTTAGAGCAGCTAAGCAGAACAAATTGTTCAGTGTAAGGTCTCTAGATAAGAACTCTGAGGTTGAATTGACTCCTGGGTCTGTCTCCAGCTGTGTCATATTGCACAAGTTACTTAGCTTTGTGTGTGTGTGTGTGTGTGTGTGTGTGTGTGTGTGTGTGTGTTACTGGGACTCGAATTCATGACCTTGCATTTGCCAGGTAGGCTTTGCATTGCTGAGCTATATCTCCAGCCCCTGTTACTTAGTGTTATTTTCTTCATATGTATTACAGAGTCAGATTTATTATAATAGTACTTACTGTATGGGATTGTGAGATTGAAATGAAAAAATACTTTAAGGCATTTTAAGCAGTGCCTGCCCAGAAGTATCAGAAAATGCTAGCTGAGATAGAGCCCAACAGGAATTTAAAGTTAGTAAACTGCAGAGACATAAATTTGTAGCTTTTGGTTTAAAACAAACAGCACAAAATAGGCATTCAAATTGAGTTTGTAATTTATGGTGGGGCTCAGCGGTGGAGGTTTGGTTTTATATTAGCATAATGATAACAGTTGATAGCCACAGTGTATTATCAGTTATCACATCTACTCTACAGTTAACTTCCCTGACATCAGTTTCTTTAACTGACTCTTGATTTTCTGATAGCATATGTATTGGAGGCCTTTGGGGAATATTACACTCGGTATAGAAATAAATTGATTGGTACTCAGTAGAAAGGGGTGGTGGTAAGAATATCTATAACCAGTTCAGAATCCGTGGTGACTCAAACCATTATATAAACAAGTGGGGAAAGAAACTAATCAAAAACCCAGGTACACATTTCTTGGGCTATGTGATCTGTAATACTGTGGTTATAGTGGTTATTTTAGTAATATTTGGGGCCACTATTTTCTTTTTGTTTCCTTAATACCAGGTTATATTGTTCACCTATATTTACAACATGTCTTCACTTTCAGTTTAAAGAACTGCTTAAAATGTTTTTTAAAATGTAAAAAGAATAAGTAATTTTTAGCCAAAGATGACTGTTCCCCAACTTTAGCCCTTCAAATAACTAAGTGTAATTACTTATCTTTTCCTTTCCTTTCCTGCTTTTACTGCTTATTTTCTTTCCTCTTGATACATGTTAGTTGAAGAAAATATGAAAGTTAAAATACATAAAAGAAAAATGTATAAAAGAGAATCTCTTACAATGCTACCACCATATAGTAATCATACACTTTGGAGATTTGGTGCATATGTTTTGTGGGGTTTTTTCCAGCACCCTATATGGATTGAATGTTTCTGTTGTCTTTTTTCCTCCTCTTCATTCTCAATCCTGTTTCGTTATTAACATCACCTGCATTGTTTCAAATATACATACACATTCTGGGTTGTACCTTGGACATAACCAGATTGGAATCTTCAGGGGTAAGCTAAGAGGATTTTATTTAAAAAACCAAAAACTCCTTTAGCCTCTGTCGTAGTGGCAGAGTCTCTGAGAATATAACTTCAAAGAAGAAAGATTTATTTTAGTTCATGGTTTGAGAAGTTTTAGTCAATGGTCACCTGGCTCCATTATTTTTAGGCATGTGGCAGGGCAGAAACATGGGCAGGAAGGGTATGGTAGGTGAAAGCTGCTCACTTCCCGGCAACCAGGAAGCAGAGAGAGAGACAGACAGACAAACAGAGAGAGACAGAGACAGAGAGAGACAGACAGACAGACAGAGAGAGACAGAGAGAGAGACACAGAGAGAGAGACAGAGAGAGACAGACAGAAAGAGAGAGACAGAGACAGAGAGAGACAGAGAGAGAGACACAGAGAGAGAGACAGAGAGAGACACAGAGAGAGAGAGACAGAGAGAGAGAGAACACGCACTTACAGGCTTCTTCCTTCTGCTTTTATTCCATCTGGTCTCCATCTGGTCTCAGAGAAGTGTGCTTTCCTAATTTCCTAGCAGTTTCTTAATCCAGTCAAGTGGCAGTCAAGATTATTAATTAGCTCCTTCTTCTTCAGAAATTTTAGAAAATTAATGCCCTTCAGTTTTTTAAGATGGAAAAATCTAAGTTGAAATATTACAAAAGCTCTAGTTTATATGCAACTCTTCATCTAATTCTTCAATTTTATTTTCCTAGCCCTTCCACCCTATGGTGAATCTGGATTGTTCTCGAGATTTCCGGCCATTTCTTTGTGCACTCTATGCTCCTATTTGTATGGAATATGGACGTGTCACACTTCCCTGTCGTAGGCTGTGTCAACGGGCCTATAGTGAGTGTTCAAAGCTGATGGAGATGTTTGGTGTTCCTTGGCCTGAAGATATGGAATGCAGTAGGTATGGACATCATACATTTTCAGGGGTCATTTGTAATGCTACAGTTTGTTTGAAAACTCTTTTGTCTCTTTATCTATTTTTTAAAAATATATATACATATATATCAAAAATAAACTTTCTAAAGAATTAAGAATTACATAACTAAGACATTCAATTAATTTTTCTCTTTTTAAAACTTTTTTTCTGGTTATAAAAGTTATGTCATTTGAGGAAAATTAGCTAATATACAATGAAGAAATATTCATTACCTTACCACTGTGGTGGCTTAAGTACCTCTGATTTAGATATGTTAAGCGCTGACATTGTCTGTCAATTTTTTTAATCATGTATTAACGCACCAAATTCAGAGAATGTCAAATGCTTTCACCTCACATCTAACATATAGACTGTAAGCATTTTCTAAGGTTTGAGGACTTATTAGACATTCTTACAGTTTTATGTGAGTGAATAGTATTAGTCACTATGTACTAGCTTAAAGAATAATTATATATATACTAGCTTAAAGAATAATGATTTGAATATCTATATGCCTATAATTATCTAACTTTGTTCAATCTTAACATTTTGTAATGTTTGCTTCAGATGTTGTTTTCAGAAGTAAAATACTGCAGGTACAGTTGCAGATTCTTTGTACCCAGCTTGACCTCATTCCCCTCTTTACCCCCAGGGGTCAGGGAATCATGGTGATGATTTTGTTGTAATCATTTCTGTGTTTGCTTTTATATGCTTATTATATCTATGAAGTATGATCAAAATATACAATGAATGTTTCTTTTAAAAATTAATAGTCAAGGACACATTGCCATTTATCTTTCTCAAAATATTCCCTCTTGCCTCAAATATGATTATTTCATCGTTGTTGCCACTGTTTGAATTGTTCTGGAAGTCCTTCTTTGTGTCTTAACATGGCGTGATCAGAATTACAATGAGCGAAGCTGCCAAGTGCTGTCCAGTGGAAAGTAGGCCCTGAAAGCATTATGATGTGTTCTCATGCACCTCCTTCACCAGACCTGGCACTGTGCAACTTCTGGCTCTTTCCCAAAGTTGAAGTGACCATGAAAAATAAATATTTTGAATCCATTCCGGTCATTGAGGTATCCACGACAGTGCAACTAAAGATATGAAAGAACTTCTAGAACTGTTTCAGAAGGTTTCAAGTATGTTTGAAGCAAAGGACATTAAAGGCAGTGTATCTTTTCATGTAAAAGTTTTAAAAATTTGAACAGTCGCAGCCGGGCATGGTGGTGCCCTCCTGTAAACCTAGCATTTGGGAGGCTGAGGCTGGAGGATCGTCACAAGTTTGAGACCAGCCTGAGCTACAAAGTGAGCTCAAGGCCAGCTTGAACTGCATAGCGAGACCCTGTCTCAAAAAGACAAAAAAAAAATTTAGACAGTTGCCATAGTTCTCGACCACACCTTGTATACCAATCTACAAACAACGTAAGATTTTTTGTTTTTATTTTTGTTTTACATGTGTCTATAGCTCTAGGTCTGGCTCATTCCTTTTAATTGCTAATTAAAAATTAGTATCGTTTAAGTAATTGTAGTAACATCATCATTTAGTTGTCTCCTACTGGCCATTTAGCTTGCTCCCAGGTTTTTGTTACAAACAACATTCATTTTTAAAAAGCAATTTTGCTTGTAATCTGGCAGTTGCTGATAGAGGAATGCTGTGTCCTCATGGGGCTAAAGGGCAGGAGAGTAAGGGGGTGAATTCCGTCTCAGAAGCTCTGTTACAAGGGCATTAATCCATGAGGGCTCTGCCCTCCTGACCTAATGATTTCCCCAAAGACCCTACCTCTTCATACTGCCACGTGGAGATTAAGTTTCAGCATAGACATATGAGTGGGGACATGAGATTGTAGCAATTGTAAGGGCATCTTTGATCTCATTTCTTTATGTAATTTAAACTTTGTGGTTTATCACTTAAAACAACGTGTTAGTTATTTCAGTGCATTAGTATTTCACTGTACTTTTTCAGACCTCTGACAGATTGATCTAGCCAGTTTCTTACAAGTTAATTATGCTGTATACTTGATTCTCAAAGCATAGCAATTCTGTTACTTGTAACTGCTTGTCTTGGTCAAGAAAATTTGTGCTCATTATTGCAGTTTGTCAAATCTATGTCACTCTCTTTAAACCCTTTCACACCTTTAAACGCTTTCAACCCTTCAACCCTTCAACCTTAGCCTGTCTCCTTTACTGAAGATCGTTTAGACCGTAGTGTGTGACCGGCTGTCTCTCAGACCAGTCCTTCTCAATTTTCTTCTTGGAACTTCTTCCTCTTTCTGTTTCTTATCATTCTCAGAGTTCAGTTCCTGTTTCTTTTGTTCTTTCCATAGCTTTCCCTGGAGTCTCAGCTCATGGATTCTAACTCTTGTCTATATACCAGTGACTCCTAAACCCACATATCCATCAGCTTTTGGAAAATCTTAGCTTGTGTTTGTCTCAGATTCTTCAGCTTCTATATGTCCAAAATTGATTTTTTCTTTTTTTTAATTCCTTGAAAGTCATATTTTTTCCCCGTTAACCTCAACCCCCATATCCAATCAGTTATAAATTCTGTTGCTTTTACCTAACTACCCTCCTATCTCATTCATACTACCTTATGTAGCTTTCTTCTTTTTTTAACTTATTTTAAATATGTATGTATTTCATCTGATCTCTCTGCCACTGTTTTTACTCAACGCAAACCTGACTTCACATTGCTTCTAGATATCTTTTTGATTACCTGGGTAAGGATTATATAAATATATTCATTTAGTATTTATTAGTTGAACAAATGCCAGTCAAATGTCTTTGGTGTGATACTTTTCTAGGCGGTGAAGATGAATGGTGAATAGAAGGAAGTCCCTGTTCTAACAGAACTAAAATTCCAGGGATAGTGGTAGGTGGAGAGAGGTAATGAGTAAATAATGTCAGAGAGTCATGAATTGTAACAGGAAAGAATAGAGTTAGGAGGCAGTGATACAGTAGAAGGGAGCAGAGGGATTGTTTTCTGTAGAGTCATGCAGAAGGGCTGTTTAATAATAAGATCTTGACCAGGAACCTAAAGGGAATGAGAGAACAAATGATAACAGATACCTGGGGAAGAACAGTCCAGGCAGAGGAAACAGCAGCGAGTGCGGAGGCTGTGAAGCTGAAAGTTGAAATGCTTGACAAACTCACAGAAAAGCAGAAGACCAAAGAGGCTGCAGCTTACATGAGTGAGGGAGAATGGGAAGAAATATGAGCGGGGGCTGGGGCGGGAGGTCTGTAAAGCTCTGCAGGGAAAATTGAATTTGCCTGTGAATGAGCTAGGAAGAAGGGAGAGTTTTGAGAAGAGCCGTGATGGTGAATTCAGGAATGGCACGTGGAAAGGCCCACTGTGAGGCTGGGGGTGCAGCTCAGTGGTACAGCTCTTGCTGAGCATGTATGAGGTCCTGGGTTCAATCCCCAGCACAACAACACAGCAAAGCAGAAAGCCTGTTTTCACTCTGGCAGTTACGTGGGAATGGAGATGATTGAAGACTTTCTACCTCCACTCCTAAAAATTCAGGGAAGAGGTGATGGTGACTTGGACAAGGCAGAGCAGTGGAAAAAATAAATGATCAGATTCTGGATTATATTGCTATTAGTCATCATGATAAAATACCCTGAAAAAAAGGAGAAATCTTATTTTGGCTTATCATGCCAGAGGTTTAAGTCCATGGCTGCTTGGCTCCCCTGTGCCTGGGCCTGCAGTGAGATACAACTCAGGGAGGGAGCGTGTTGTGGAGCAGAACAGCTCAACTCATAGTGGACAGTAGGCAGAGAGAGAGAGGAGGAACCAGAGACAAAATATACCATTCAGAGGCCTGCAGCCAGTGAGCTACAATACTTCTTCCACTTAGGCCCTCAAATCCAAAGGTCTCCACCAACTCCACCATCCCCCAGCAATGCTGTCAGCTGGGAACCAAGCCTTTAGCACACGGTCTTTGGGGAAAATTCAAGATCCAAACAAATAACAGTTGCAAAGTAGACTGACAGGAATTACTGGCATAGATTGTGAGTTGTATATAAGAGACAAGGGACTTCAAGGATTCTCCCAAAACAGCTGGAATAGTGAAGCTTACCATTTATCTAGGTAGAGAAATTGGTGTGGAAGTCAGCTGTTTGGTTTTAGAAGGGTTAAAGATCAAGTGCCCACTAGATAACCATGTATGTATGTTGATGGTTGGATACATAACCATGCTCACAGGAAATGTATAGCATTATTTGTGTGACCTAATTTTATATCAGCAGTTCACATGCATACATATTTTTGCAACATGCATATCTCTCCAACCTCATCTCCCATCACCACTTACACACACTTCATGGTCCAGTAATGCAAAATGCACTGTGAGTTTGATTTGTATTTGTAATGTATTTGGTATTTGTAATTTGTAATGTATTTGTATTTGTAATCTTAGATGGCTAATTGGCATATACAGTATAATCCTGGGAAATACTGGTTCAAAGCCTGTAGTGAGAAACTTACTCTGTGAAATCTTTCCCAATAGCTTTCCCTGATATAATTATTTCCTTTATCATTTTTATCTTATAGATTATGTGTGATTTGTGCATCGCACTGTTATACTTTGTGTTAACATTTATAAATTTCCCTTCTGTATTTTGTGTCACATTTGTAAGTTTCCATCTCCTGTTTTTTTTTTTTTTTAATCTTTTTATTGTTAGCCCTGAGATACTATGCTGTGAACTCTGTAGTTTGGCCTTATAATTCCAAGGCCTATGAAGAAAGTGGTTTGTATTAAAAAAAGATCTGAAGACATTAATCAGCTAATATTATGCATGTATTTGGCAAATTTAACATCTATGAGAGTTTCTGGGAAGTTATTTGAGCATATAAAACAATAAACAACTAGTTAGTGCGAATCTAAAGCCTTAGAAACAAATTGGCAAGAAAATTGGAGGTATTTGTGAGAATGGGCCCTTAATCATATAAATATATCTGCAACAAAACTCGTTTTGTTTATATTGAGGCAATTACACTTTCTGAAGTCTGTGGATCACTCACTTTTGGAAGCTTGTTAACACAGATTTTTAAAAATTTTTTATATTTTTTATTTTAATGTAATACAAGTATATACTAATAAAGAAAATATAAAAACACTCTTCTGTGGAAAAGTAAAACAAAACTTAATAACAAAATAGAGAATAATAATGGTTAATGTACTGTCATGATCTCAAAAGAATGACCAAAATGTTATTCAGAGTACAAGTCATTGATAAAAAAGATTGTGTCTTACAGGAGAAGAAACAGAAGAAACTGAAATGAAACAAATTAGCGCTTACCTTAAAAAATTTTTGAAACAACAGAATAGATAATTTAGGTAGTTTTTTGAACTTCTCCCTGCCTCCCATTTATCTTCTATTTTTGTATGTTTACTCTCCCTCTTCCCCCATATATTTTAAAATTATATATAATATATAATATATTTACATATATATGTTTCTCATAAGAGAAAGATAAACTTGAGCCATTCATAGGCATGTAAATACAATTTGAGAGCATAATGTTATAAAATACAGATTTTATTGTACAGCCAAAAACATTCTGAAACACGATCTGTGGTGTTGGGGACTAGCAATTTGGATTTTAGAAATAATTCAAGTTTTTCTTATGTACCTCAAAGTTTGAAAATAGAGTACCATGGGTTGGAAAGGAACCAGGGATGGCAAAAAAGAACTCAATAACATCAGAGACCTTATAAGCTCTTTAATTAGTCAATAGGCTAAGCAGAGAGTAAATGTAAATGAGAAGATCTAAAAGCTGAGCCACTTGTAAAGATAGTTAATGCTAGTGTAACTCACAGTACCTTAAACATTTAGGGGAGATTTTTAACTCTTATGTATAAACTTCCAGCCACTGTTCCATGGGAGCTATATAATTATATCCATATATTTTTATATTTCAAAATCATACTCTAAAACTGTGTCCTAAATAAACACCATATATAAAATATATATATATTTCACAACTGATGACTGACTTTATTAAGTGCTCATTTTGAAGACAAAAAACCCCTAAGTTTAAAACCATGACATGTTTTTGTCAGCTATGTAAGACGTGATTGTGTGGCCCACAAACAAGGTATCACCACTTATTTCTGCATACCAAATTGCCCTCCAACAATTTAGGAATATATAAGATCATGAGAGCTAAATTTCACAATCCAGATTGTTAGGTGGCAGTAGATTTCCCTGTAAGTAAAAATGATTCTCATCTTGTGTTTTTTTAGGTTTCCAGATTGTGATGAGCCATATCCTCGGCTTGTGGATCTGAATTTAGTTGGAGATCCAACTGAAGGAGCCCCTGTGGCAGTGCAAAGGGACTATGGTTTTTGGTGTCCTCGAGAGTTAAAGATTGATCCTGATCTTGGTTATTCTTTTTTGCACGTGCGTGATTGTTCACCTCCTTGTCCCAATATGTACTTTAGGAGAGAAGAACTATCATTTGCTCGCTACTTCATAGGATTGATTTCAATCATTTGCCTCTCTGCCACATTGTTTACTTTTTTAACTTTTTTGATTGATGTCACAAGATTCCGTTATCCTGAAAGGCCTATTATATTTTATGCAGTCTGCTACATGATGGTATCATTAATTTTCTTCATTGGATTTTTGCTTGAGGACCGAGTAGCCTGCAATGCCTCCAGCCCTGCACAGTATAAAGCTTCCACTGTGACACAAGGATCTCATAATAAAGCCTGCACCATGCTTTTTATGGTACTCTATTTTTTCACAATGGCTGGCAGTGTATGGTGGGTAATTCTTACCATCACGTGGTTTTTAGCAGCTGTGCCAAAGTGGGGTAGTGAAGCTATTGAGAAGAAAGCACTGCTATTTCACGCCAGTGCATGGGGCATTCCCGGAACTCTGACTATCATCCTTTTAGCGATGAATAAAATTGAAGGTGACAATATCAGTGGCGTGTGTTTTGTTGGCCTCTACGATGTTGATGCATTGAGGTATTTTGTTCTTGCCCCTCTCTGCCTGTATGTGGTAGTTGGGGTTTCTCTCCTTTTAGCCGGCATTATATCCCTAAACCGAGTTCGAATTGAGATTCCGTTAGAAAAGGAAAACCAAGATAAATTAGTGAAATTTATGATCCGGATTGGTGTTTTCAGCATTCTGTATCTCGTACCACTCTTGGTTGTAATTGGATGCTACTTTTATGAGCAAGCCTACCGTGGCATCTGGGAAACAACATGGATACAAGAACGCTGCAGAGAATATCACATTCCATGTCCATATCAGGTAAGGAAAACCTTGTTATAAATTTCACAATGTGTGATAATAGAAGAAAGGTGGTTTACTAACTGTTCTTTAAAAAACAGTGACTCTTCAACTTGTACATTAAAATTTAAGGCAAAGACAGCAAATATAGTAAGTCTATAATATACATATTTCTGAAGACTTCATTTTAAAAGATAATTTACATGTCTAAGCTTTGCTTTTAAGCAGTCTGTTCTCAGTATCAGAAAACAGAACAGTTCTTTATTGATTCTGATTCTTCAGAAGTCCAGGTTTAGGGGAGAAGTACTGTTCAAACACTGATGAAAAAAGGAACTGTCTTTTGTAGAAATTTTATGGATGGTCAGATAGGCATTAATTTTGAAGTCTTGCAAAGATAATATAATGCAGTTATGCAAACTCTTATAGTCTTAGTTTTTCTTATTTGCATATGAATTTTTTTATGATAGATGCTGGATTTTAAGGAGTTCAGAGCCTCTGGTAGTCATAGAATCATAAAATTTTAGTTCTAGAAAAGAACTTTTCAGATCATTTATTTGAATTCCCTTTCTAATTTAAAATACTCAAACATTCATCTCTTTTGAAGCTTAAAAATGTTAAGTAGCTTGCTTATGCTTGGTAATGACCAGCTGGGATTTAGCATTAGGAGAGGACTATAGTAAAGGAAAATAGTTCAGAGGAATTGATACTGAGTGTCTCTGTCCTACAAATCCTTCCCTAGAACCTGTACATCGAGCTGTTACCCTCTTCTTCCTTTTAAAACAAGTTTTTGTCAGAGAATATTCTAACTAGATTTCTCCTGTTCTTCATGCTCCAGGTTTCCTATTGGGAGTGCACTACCTTTCCATCTCCCCCAGTGCTTATGTTTTTCTAATATTGCTTAAATTCTTTAATAAAGTACTTACGTGTTATAGATAATTTTAATTCACTTGTCCTTTTCCCCTACTAAGTTGTAAACTCATTGCAAATGAGAACTTCTTTTTAGTTTTTGAATGCATGATCTGTAGGTTAGTAAAATACAGCAGTAAGAATGTGGTTTTATAAATAGAGAAGAGCTAATCTTAAAGAAATGGCAATATTGGGGACATGGAATATGGAGTTAACACGTGGTCACTGCTCATTTCAATGACTGAGAATGCCAGTTTTCTGTTTGCTTTGTGGTATAAATAGGACTGTACAAATGATATTTTTATTGTAGTATTGTAAAAGATAAGCCAATTCAAAATTGCGAGTCCAGGAAAAAATGAATAATTGAAATTCTATTAAATTTCTTGTCACAGTTGCTTACTAAAAACTCTTAATGAATTTTCAGACCTGAAGGTAAGTAATCAAATTTTGTCTGAACCAAGAGAAAGATGGTGGAATTATGTCAGATCTTTCCTCACATAAGTTATCTAGAAGTACATATTAACTTAAGAGTATTAAGAAATAATATTTGACAATGAAATAATTTTTAAAGTTATCAGATAAAGCCAATAAACATGTAAGTAATAAATTAGATCAATGCAGTGTTGCTCCTTTCAAGACATTCTTAGAATTCTTTTAGCATCTTTAGGAATCAGTTTGAACTATATAAACATATGTATGATTGTATGTTTTTCCTTATAGCCATAGATGAAAAGTGTTTTCATGAAATATTTCAACATACATAAAAGAGGGAAGGAGGGATATAATAACACAGATATTAAACTCTGGAACAAGGATCCTAGTTTCATATCTTACTTTTACCATCTACTAGCTTTATAACCTCGGATCAACTTCACCTTTCTGTTCATCTGTAAAATGAAAATAGTAATAGAAGCTGCCTCTGTGGTTATCTTTAGGATTATATATATATGAACACTTAGAAGTGTGCCCACTATACAGTAAGTTCCATTCTTATCCTTTTTTTATTATTATTACTGTTATTTATGCATATATAATATCTAAATTTGATTTTTTAAAAAACCATCCAGTAGCAAACTTTAGCAAAAGGAGTATTTTGCTTCAGGTTTTTAAAAGAAATAATAAATAATATAGGTGGTGGTGGTGGCACAGCCTTGTAATCCCAGCTGCTCAGGAGGCTGAGGTAGGAAATTACAAATTCAAGGCAAGCCTGTGCAAATTAGCAAGACCTTGTTTCAAAATTTCATGAAAGGGCTGGATATAGCCCTTTCCTCTCAGCTTTTAGTGGCTGAGTGCCTGCCTATGCATGAGGTCCTGGGTTTTAATTGCCAGTACTGCCTAAAAAAGGAAAACATAGTATAGATTTAGTCTATATACCAATATGTATGTAGCTATAAAAAATTTTTTTTGAGATAAGATCTCACTAGGTTGCCTAGGCTGACCTCAAATTTGCAATCTGCCTTCCTCAGCCTCCCTAGTAACTGGGATTACAGGCATGCACCACCATGCCCAGCCTAAAAACTGTTGTACATAGCATATAAATGGTACCATACAGTACGTGTTTCTTCAACTTGATTTTTTAATTTAACATTTTATTTGAGAAATGTATTGATGTTAATACTGCAGCCCACATTCACTTTTAAAATATGATTCCTTTAAAGGAAGTTTATGTTATATTTCAAATATATAGGAGTATAGGAAATAACAAATACCCGTGTACTCACAACCTAAATATCCTCAAGTCTTCACTGTGTCAAATACATCTACAGCTATCTGTATCCGGTGTAAAAGGTGATGCTTCCTTCCTTCCCCTGCATATTCCCATCCTCCCGTCTCTGTTCTCAGAGGTAACCCTGCTCATAAGTATGGTATCTGTCCTTCTCCCAAATATTTTATACTGTTGCTGAATATGTATCCATAAAACTTGCAGTGTTGGAAATTTTAAAAACGCATATAATGGGGTCATTCTATATCTTGCTTTTTCACTGTTTTGCTTTTGAGATGACACATTTTGATCTCTGTACTGCTAGTTTGTTCGTATTAGCTGGAATAGTATGCTAGTGTGTAAAAGTACTGCATTTTATTCAGTCATTCTTTTTTATCATTGGATAAATAGTTTCTAATTTTTCTGCTATTTTGCAGTGAATATTCTGGTAATATTTGTTTTCCTTGTGTACAAGTTTCCATGAATTGTTCACCAGAAGTGGATTATTGCAATGTAAGATGTAAGCATCTTCAGCCAAAGCGGTAATTTAATTTCTATTCACAGCAGAGTATGAGTTTCCCTTTCTTCCCCATCTGGTACTCCCAGACTTCTAAGTTTTTTGCCAACCTTTGAATTGGCATCTTGTGCTTTAGTAACGTACATTTCCCTTCTCACTCATAAGATTGAATACATTCTCATACATTCATTGGCACTTTGGGTTTCTCTGTTGTGACTTGCTTATGTGTCAGCTTTGTCCCTTGCTCTGTTATTTGCTCTTTGCTGCTGTTGTTGACATATTCTTGGTATTTGTCAGTTATTTGTATTGCAGATATTGCCTCTTGATCTCTTGCTGAGACTTTGTGCTTTCTTTTGTTTTAAGAGCTTTTATGCCTCTAAAATCATGAAAGTCGCCTGCCATATTTTTTCTAGCAGTTTTTGTAATTTGCTTTTTGATTCATATTTGTAATCCTTTGAAGTTTTTTGTCTCTGTTATAAAGAATGTAATCTTATTTTTTCTGTATAAGTAAGCATTGATGGTGTTCTGTATATTTCTTTGTAAGTGAGAAAGAACATTCTGCGCTGTTATTTTTCAGTCATAATACAGCCTCTGTCAGGTGCCAGGTTTGATTTTTAAGGTCTTTGTTTCATTGGTTCTTTGTGTCAGTTGCACATTTCTTTTACCTTGTTTGTCTTCAAAACTGTTTTAATTCTTCTTGGCACCTTGTTATTCTAAATGAATTTCAGAACCAATTTCCTATGAAAAATACTATCAGAATTTTGATTGAAATTGTTTTTGATTTGTAAATGAATTTGGGGGAAATTGCCATCTTCTCATTGCTGAGTTTTAGTACTTCTTGTTTGTTTTTGTTCCTTCATTTGCTGCTAGATATCTTACAGTTTTTGTTACAGTTGTGAGTGGGATGCTGTCTCTACTGCATTTTAAATTGGTTATTGCTGGGGTCCAAGAATGCCACCAATGGATTTAGGATGTTGATCTTTTAACATCCCTGCTGAACTCTGTTATTAGTTGTAATTACATACGGATTTTCTTGGATACTCTTTGTAGAAATCTTATTGTCTACAAATAAGGAGATTCTGCTCTTGCTGGCTTTATAATTCTTATATTTTATATAAGAGCTGTCTGCTTTTTCAGAAGGTTGGGGCATCTTCCTGTAAAAGCTTGTCCTAATATCTTTGAAGTAAAGACACAAAAGAAGTTGTGGAAGATGACTAGGTTTTAAAATTTTATTTCGGTTTCTCTAGTAATATTTTTTCCTTTGGGAACTTTTTACTGATGTTGGAAAATCTAGCCTTGTTTGCTGCATAGAAAGGTTTTCCTAAACTTGATGAAAGGGGCATTTTTCACGGTCCTACCTTCTGGTTTTTAACACTTGGATACATGTGACTTCTTACTTTCTAAAGCATTTGAAGCAGAAATGAGTCAAGTGGTTTACAGGGTGGGTCAGCTGAAGTGAGAGCAAACTATAATTCACTCATGCTGTAGCTCACTGACAAACTACAGGGCCAACCATTTATTTGTCTTTATTGTGTGTAGTCTTACATGTTTGCATATGTGTGTGTAAATATGTATCATAAAATTTAACATTTTAACCATTTTTAATGTGCGGTTCTGAGTCATTACAATTACATTGTGAAATCGCTGTTTTTCATCTTCCCAAACTGCGATTGTGTCCGCTAAGCAGTAACTCCGCTCCTCCCCCTCCTCCCCCTCCTCCCCCTCCTCCTCCTCCTCCCC
>PVLD010001428.1:0-109817 GCA_004027595.1 Dinomys branickii | reverse complement strand
CTTATTTTGAATACCCACAAATAATTGAACAAGATTGGCTACCATTCAGCATGTCTACAGAGCACAGAAGAAGTGCTGATGGTAATTACTAGTGAGAAGTGCTTAAATATATTGAACAATAATAGAATAGCCTCCTTAGATGATTTAGAAAGAGGAAATATTTGAGTATATTTCATTAAAAATGGTGAGGTTATTTTATAATCATTTCATGTTACTGAAGATTTTAAATATCTGAAAAATCAATTTGTGAAGTCTGTCACATAGTTTCAAAATACCAATTTGATTTAATGCATGTTGCATGTATGTAAGTTTATAATTTGTAGAAAAATAAGATGGTTATAAAGTATTTTAAAATCTTTAAAATGAATATTCTTGCTAAAGACAGTTCCACTTCCAAGATTTTATGACAGCTGTTATTGGCTAGAGCGCTAATTTTTAATGTATATTAAATAATATTTCAAAATAATATTTAGTGCTAGAATTGAGAATTAACTATACCCTGATTATAGCATAGTTGAACCTGGCTTGTTCAAAAGAGTGTTTAATTTTACAGTTTAAATGCAGTGAAATTTATTTCTAGAATTTTTTAAATATTATTTTCGGGGGAGTTAGGATGCACAGCTGGTAGGATGGAAGCAACTTCAGAGCAGCACTTGGAGGACACAATGAAGAGTCCACCCATTGTTGGAATCCTGTGTACAGATTCACAAGGACTTAATCTGGGTTGCCGTAGGATTCTTATCAGATGAGCGTGCTGGGGTGATAACTATTCTGGCACAGTAAGCAGCTGAACTGACCCCGACCCCATTGATATCCCTGTGGTGTGTCTAGAATCAGATAATGGGAACATTACGATCCAGAAACATGACAGCATCACGGTGGTAGTGCACAAGATGGTCTCCTGATGTCTCTTGTTCTTTAGCACCCCTTCACTGAAAGCCAGACCTACCTGTTAATTGTCTTGCAAAACTATTACAGTTCCAGTGGTTAGGCCATTCTTCTGATGGGCATTTTTCTATTTATTTTAGAGTAAGTTGCCTTTTACCAACCTATCAGGACCTTAGAAGGAAAGAATCATATTTTGAAGTGGCAAGTCCAGGTTACTTTGTATATAGAATTTTACATTCAGCAAATCTGTGTAGAGGAAAAGAATTCTTTTGAGGAGTTTATTTCATTTGTTACTTGTTTCTTTTTTTTTTTTTTTTCACTACTAGATGTTAAACTCAGGACCTTCACATTGAGCTACATCCATAGACCTTTTTAAAATTTTATTTTGATAGAGGGTCATGCTAAGTTGCCCAGGTTGGGCTCAAACTGTTCTCTGCCTCAGCCTCTCAGGGTGCTGGAATTAGAGGCTGGCACCACTACACCTGGCTCATATGTATTTTTAAATAACATTAGTAATTTTCCAGATATTTTGGGGATTTTTTTCCCTTTAGTGGTAATTTTTGTCTACTTAATGCTTTCAGAGAGACTCAAAGCGTTTTATGAAGAGTTACGTACAGCTAGTATCTAGATGTCCCCCGAAAGCCTCATGAAGTAATAGGGGTTGGGCTTTCCAGAGGTGGCTGGATCTAGAGTGTGTGATGCTGGGATTATGGTGTGCGATTAGTAAATCATTCCATTGATTGGTTTGGCATAGTTCTGGCTAGGATCAAGAGTTGAGTGCAACACCTGCCCTAGGGCGGTGGCCTGCATACAGTGTAAGAGACAGAAAGAATCTTGTTTTCCCCCTTGCTTGTTGCTTTTGGTGCCTTCTGCCTGCAATGAACTGTTCTCTGCAAAGCCACCCTGCCTTGGAGCCAGACAGCTACAAACTAAGGCAAATAAACTTTCCTTCTTTAACTTTGGGTATTGGGTGTTTTGTCTCAGCAAGAAAAGTAGCTAAAACAGTTACAATTCTCAGTAGTTGTTGATATTTTTAGAATAGCTTTTGAATGTAATTTAACATTGGTATAAAAATTGGACTTTAGGACTAGGGGTGTAACTCAATGGTAGACAACCTGCCTGGTATGTTCAAGGCCCTAGGTTTGATCAACAGCACTGGAAAACAAGAAGAAAGAGAAACTGGGCTCACTGCCCGGTAGGTTGGGTTAATATACTGGCTTTATCATGAAAATTGCAGGAAATAATATGTTAAATACAATAACTCTTTTATGAATGGCTATGGGGATTAAATAAGATAAATTTAAACCTCTTACCAGAGTGCTTTATACAAAGTACAATTTCAATATTAACTTTTGAAATTAAACTGTATAATTGAAATTTAAAGAATTATCATCCCTCTATTCTGTAGTAGAATCTTTTTTTAAAAATTTAAACATTGATTTTCAAAGTTTTAAAGTACCCCTTCATTTTTCTAATCTTTTTCAGCCATTTAATCCAATGCATTATATCCCAAGGAATTTTGAAACTAGAACTTTTGTTTCAGTAATAGAAATATGTTACCATAGTACAAGCAGCTTAGCTGAGTCTATCAAATTCACATCAGAACCATTTGTAGATGTCTAAAAATTATTTTTATACAAAAACAAATATTTTATTCTTCCAGTCACTCAAGGCAACCCATCTGTTGTTTATCTAATTTTGTTTTAGAAAAATACAAAAATAGCAGAATAACATTCTAATTTGTTATGATTTTAGCTTTATTTTTCTGATGAGTGTTTCCCTTTACCAGCCAGTTCCAAAAAGAATCAGCATTATTTATGAAAGGACCATCAGGGAAATGGGTATGTTTTATGCTTCCATTATTAAAGGCAATGAGTAATTCTTCCATAGAAATATATTAGTGCAGCTAACCTTTTTTCTTTTGGAATACTAATTTTTTCCCCAACACAAGAGATTGAGCCCTGGGCCTTCACACCAAGTTACAGCCCCAGCCCTTTTTATTTTCTGGACAGGGTCTTGCTAAGTCACTATTAGTTTTCCCATCATGGTACACAGTGCCCGATACTATCTTAAAGAGGAGAGATTTAATTTGATCGTGGTTTCAGTCAGTCCATGGTTGGCCAACTCCAGTGCAGAAACAATCAAGACAGAAGGGTGTAGGGGAGAAAGATACTTGTTCATGGTGTCTGGGAAGCAGAGCCAGTGACCAGCAGCAGACTGGAAGGGCCAGGACCACTTACAGACCTCAAGGTCACACCACCTGAGCCATCCAGACACACCAGCAGTGCACTTCACTGAACCCCTGGCAGCTCCGAAAGTACTCAAATTGACAATCCACTTTCACTGTTACAGTTGCTGAAGTGCCCCTGCTGGGCTCGAAATTGAAATCCTTCTGCCTCAGCATCTCAGTGATTATAGGCATGTATCACCATACTCGATTTGGCTTTTAAATCTTTAAAATGGTAAATATCCTGCCTATAACTTCGTAAGACCAAATTATTTCTGTTATAGAGGAAAAGAATGAAAGGTCCCTGAAATAATGTTCTAAATCTCTTATTTTATAGAAAAATAAAATATTATGGAAGTAGAATTTTATAGTTGGTGTGTGGTGCACACCTATAATCCCAGTACTCAGGAGACTGAAGCAGGAGGATTGCCAAAAGTTGAAGGACAGTCTGGGCTACATAGTGAGTTCAAGGCCAGCCTGAACTACATAGTGAGACCATCTCAAAAATCCAAAAAGAAAAGGAATTTTATAGGCATTTACAGAAACTATTAACACTCTTACAAGGTTGACGAATACTGTCAAATAGCATTTTTGGAGAAATGCATTGACGCATACAAGTTGTTAGTATTCTGACCTCTGTTAAACAGAATTGCTTAAACTGTGCATTCAGTTGTCTTAACTGCAACATACCTAGTGTACGAAAGACCTTATATTTTTAGGAAAAAAATAACTGTACTTGTCATGATCTGAAGCAGGGCACAGTAAATATTCTGTAGAGTCAGATAGTAAATATTTTAGGGTTCACAGGCCATATGGGTTTTGTTGCAGTTGCTCAACTGTGCTGCTGTACTGCAAAAGTAGGCATAAACAATACAGAAAAAAATGGAAGTCTTCTAATAAACAAAGCTTTATTTACAGACCAAGCATTGAGAAGATTTGGACTCTAGGCTGTTATTTACAAGCCCCTGATCTACATCAAGCATTATTGTGCTTTTTTTGTGTGTGTGTGTTACTGGGAATTGAACTCACAACCTCATGCTTGCCAGGCAGGCACCGTGCTGCTGAGCTGTATCGCCAGCCCTCAAGCTTTATTGTATATTACCTTTGATAATTCTTTTCCTAATAGTGATTGGTGACCTATGGGATTGTTTTTTTGTGTCTCATATAAATTGTCACTGTTGCATTTCCATTACTGCTTTGGAGGGTCATTTTATTCTACTATACTTTATGATATTAAGGATATTCAATAAAGTCTAGTATTATATCACTATAGTAATAAAAGTAACCTCTAGTACACCACTTTAAATGACATGTCGCTAAAATATAAATTCATCATACCAATTTAAGGAAATAATTTCAATAGCACAGTATCTCAGTAAGTTAGATTTCATTTAAGTTTGCAAATTGGGAAACAGTCTGATGCACAGTTTATCCAGTCATATGGTAAGTGGTAGAGCTGGGACTTGAGCTGGTTCCAACGCCTGCAGGTGTAACACCGTTTTACACCTCTTTGGTGCGGAAGTGCTGACGGGCTTGTTTGGAGGACCACGTTCTGGTCGGGGCTGTCGCTGGGGCTAGGTTTTGCCTTTAGGCTGGGCTCTAATTTCCAAAGCTCTACAATTTTAGAGGGTGAGATTGAATAATCTCTAAAAGTCTTCTCAATTCTAATAGTAAATGAGTCTAGAAACTGCTTTCCTGTAAGTCACAACTTCTGCCTTCCTTTATGAAATTCTTTCATTAATACAAAACCACTCATTATCTGTTATACTGGCATATTCATGGTTGTTAAGGACTCAAGGATGTGTAAAGTGCAGCCTTTGCCTTGAAAAAATCCACAGCCTAGGAGGACAGTAAATGTGGGAACTAATGATTCTGTGACTAAAGCACAATTATTTTTTTAATTTTTCATTGTCTTCCTTCAAAAGGTATGCGGAAACAATGAAAGCAATTTAAAAGGATATAGCACTGGTTTTACCCTATTGCTAAAAATAGAGTTGTTTAGTATTATACAGAAATTAATTTAGAACAGTTGTTTACTTTTCTAGCCCTCCTAATGAAAATTTTTAGACAAGTTAAAATATGTCTTTCTACATGTTGAATAGGCAAATTTTAGGTATTAAAGTTTAGAAGTAATCAGCCAGGCGTGGTGGCACACACCTATAATGCCAGTCCTCTGGGAGACTATAGTAGGAGCATCATGAGTTCAAGCACAGCATAGACAACTTAGCAAGACCCTGCTTCAAAATTTAACAAAAAAGTGGCAGGGGAGGACAGCTTGGGATGTAGCTTAATGTGAAGACCCTTGGTTCAATCCTCAGTACTACCCTCTCCCCCCAAAAATTAGCCAGGTAACCATTTCAGTTTTTCAGACAAAATGTTTCATTATCTACCCTAAAATAAAATACAGCATTTTAATAATATACAGCAAAGGAATACTAAAGGAAACTATGGAAAAAGTAAAGTCCTAGAAATACCACCCAGTACAGCATTTTCTGTGCAGTACACATTCCTTTTGTGTATATTACTTGCATAATGACATATGACATATGACAATCACATTTTACATGCCTGATAGAAAGAGAATGATGGCTAAGATCTGAAGCTCCAGTGTTTGACTGGTTGTTTATGTGTTATTTATTTGGCAGGATGGTGTGTCTGTCTATCTAGAAGTTTTTCCTGCATTTATTTCTGGTCTATTTCTGGCCCTGCTCTGAAGTTTACACTTGCACTGTAATTGGGTGGAGAAAGTGGATGAAAATCTGAAATGTTAAGCTTTTTCCCTGAGGCCTAAAGCAGAGCTTCATAAGCTATCCTCTGCACGCCTCCTTTCTCCCAGCCCCTACTACAAATTCTAGTAGTGCTAGTAGAAGGGACACAGTAAGGGGGATAGTAACATTTAGGGTTTTCTCCCAGTTCTTTACATTTCTTTCCTTCTCCCATAGAATGTACATCTGTTTGTGCAGTGGCTTATTTGTCTTCTTGAGAACTCATGTTTGCCCTTTACTCCTGTCAGAATACCTGATGGCTAGAAATAGAGCTAAGAGACAAGACTCAGATCAGAGCGCTGTAAACCAATACCAGTTATACTCAAAACAACTGACTTTCCAGATTAGCTGGCTTGATGAATTAGAATATGCTTCTCACGTCCTCTATAGAATAAACCAACAACAAATGCAAAGCAGATGCTTAGTCTAGATGGCAAATTTCTGGAAAAATACCCATACTTCTCTTCCCACCAGTAAAATGTATGTATTAATAGTTGATTGTGTATATTTTAAAAACAGCTGTGGCAGTACAGTATGTCAGCAAAATACAGAATTGAATATTAGACAGACTAATCAAATATACATTGGAAGTGAAGGCAGTGTTTTCATGAAAACTAAGTAGATTGTTTTGGATGTATTTGATAAAAGGCAAATTGTTTAGAGAAAAAGATTACTGGTGAAGTTGATATGATCAAGATAAATTGTCAAAATAGCTAAACTGGGTTAATGACATACACCTGTAATCCCAGCTACTTGGGAGGCTGAGGCAGGATGATTGCAAATTCAAGGCCAGCCTCGCCAGTTCAGTGAGACCTCTCATATTTCAAAACGAAATTTAAAAGGAGTGGAGCTGTAGCTCACTGTTAGATCACAAGGCGTGAATTCAGTTCTCAGACTTGGGGGTATAATTGGGTTTTAGGTTTTTGCATTTAGACTGCTTTAGATATATTTGAGTTCTCTGAACTCTAACCAAGTTTGAAATCATGGATCATGAATAAGTGTGAGGAGAGGTTGGAGTACTGTCTGGCAGAGGCTACTCTTTGGATGTTGAATATCCATCAGAGGCGTGGTAAATAAAGGCGTGGCTGCCCACCTGTGGCACTGTTGAGAGGTGGCAGAAGCTTTGATAGAAGGAAGTTAGGTCATTAGAGGTGTGCCATTGGAAGGTATTTTGAGACCCTGGTGTGCTTCTGTCTCTCTCTCCGTCTTTGTCTCTGTCTGTCTGTCCCCCCTCTCTCCTCTCCCTGTCTTACTCTTCACCCTTTCCATGTCCCCTCCCTCCTTCCCTCTGCCCCTCTCCCTGTCTTTCCGTCCTCCCACACAGTTTGCCAACCAACATGAGACAAGCAGTCTCCTCCACCAAACATTCCCAACGCAGGCCCAAAGGAATAGGGCCAAACAACGTTTTGATGTCTTTTCTTTTTCTTTTCCCTTTCCCTTTCTGTTTTTTATAGTACTGAGGATGAACCCAGGGTCTTGGCACTAAAGCTACGTTCCTAGCCCCTTATTTTTGAGACAGGGTTGTGCTTGATTGCTGGGCTTAAACTTGGAATCCTTCAATCTCATACTGGCAGAGTTATGGAATTATAGTAGTGCACCACTATACTTGGCCCTTTCTTCCTTTTAAGTTTGTTATCTCTGATGTTTTGTCACAGTAATGGAAAGCTGACTAACAAATACACATTTTTATATAAATGCAATTAAATAAAAGGCTTAGATTTGTATCAGATAATTAACAAGTTAAAGTATATTGATTTTTCTGGGTACCTCTTTTTTTAACCACCTGTTTAGTCATCTCAACTATGAAATCTTTCACTTTATCTCCTTATGTGATTCACATATAGTCTGTCAATGACTTTATAGACTATACTGTTAAGGTCATTGACTTAGCTAATATTTTGTAAATTTGCTGACGAACTAACAAGTTTGTCCCAAAGTAGAAAGTTGGAAACAGTGATAACATACTCATGTGTCTCCTTAACAGTATGACTTCTCACAGTGTCTTTGAAAGTACCAACAGTTAAGGTCTGAATCAATTACAGATTCTGGGAAGACAAACAGTTTCAGACATTGTAGTTCTTACATGGTGTAGGGGAGCGCTCCAAAGATCCCTCACTTCAAAAATCATTGATTGGAGCCAGCACCCTGAGGAGCTGGAACTACTGTATGATGGAGCACAATAAAAGTAAATCTACTTTTTGGTGAAATAGTCTCTAAAGAATATCTTAAAAAGACAAACAGAATGACCCCTAGCTCCTAAATGAGTCAGAAGACAGAATAATATCTTTAAAATGTTGAAACAAATTCACTTTTCATTGAGAATTTTGTAGTTTGTACGAGAATTGTAGCAGGCACGGAGCTGCCCTGCCAGATTTTCCTGCAAAGGGAGATCTGCTGCTCAGGTGCAGATGCTGTGGTCAGCAGACATCTGGGCTGCAGAAACCTACCCTATCTGAGGCGATGTGCTTCCCTGGCAGCATGCGTCCAGCGGACTAGAAAGGCCTGGGCATTTTAGCCCGATTCAGGACACTGGGAAGGTTATTGTTTGCTCAGGGTGGTGGTCTTCTGATCATCTATGGCAGTGCAGTTTCTTTTCTGCCTAATCCTGCTTCCCCCTCCTTCCTTTCAGAGGTGACTCCCTAATAAATATCATGTACTCAACACTTTTCTGCATCTCCTGGGAAACCCAGACTTATTCTCAAGAACAAAGATAAAAATAAAACAATTTCTATGTATACAAAAACTGAGTTTACCAGCCAGGAATATAAAGCTTGTGCGGCAAGCATAAGGTCATGGGTTCAATTCCTGGTACCAAAAAGAAAAACAAACAAAAACTGAGTTTACCACTAAGAGACTTGTTCTCAGGGAACTTCTACAGGTTATATTTCAAGAAGAATCAAATATAGATGAAAGAAGGAATAATGTAGGAATAAAGCTATAATATATACATATGATTTCTCTAAAATACTAATAACAGTGTCTAATTTGCTGGCTTAAAAATGCATTCAAGGTCCAGTAAAATAAAAGAGAAGAACACACATCTAGACCGAATTAGCTTGCTGCTCACATCAGTGAGTTACAGCAGAATTCAGTGAACTGATGGTAATCTAGAACTGACAGGTTGTCCCTTTCCCTCTTTTCCTTGTTGTGGCTCCCTCTTAGTTCTCTGGTTCTTTAGATGTTTGTTTTTTCTTCTGATTATGTTTTTTAACTTAATGTTTTAAATAGGTGTGACATCTTAGCACAACTCAATAATATTAGAAAATGTAGATCGTGAAGTGTGTTAACTCCTTTCCACATTCCTCAGAGTCTCAACTTCCATACCACTGGTTACCGTGTTTATTAGTTTCACAGGTGACTTTCCATATTTTATTCCATAAAATTGTTTTAACAATGGAACAGTATACTTAAAAGAGCCCAGCATACAGTGGGGGGTTACTAACTTCAATTTTCTTCTTCCCTTAAGCAGTTTATGACATTCAAATGCAGAAAGGACAGTTAGCTGTGTATTTTGTTGCTGAATATTGTAACTTTTACTTGATATCTGTAGCCACAAATTATGCCCATGAAGCTGTAGTTCGTGTCTACACGAAGGTGCTGGAGTTTGACCCAGGGCCACAACTGACCTGCTGTGAGGTATATTTTAGATTGGTTTGGTTTGGTACTGGGAGTTGAACCCAGGGCCTTCGCAGTGATCTCTCTCCCCACCTCTTTTAATTTTGAGACAGGGTCTCATTAAGTTGCCCAACCTGGGATCGAATTTACAATCATCCTGATTCAGCTCCCCAGACTGGTGGGATTACAGACATGTCCCACCACACCTGGCCTATGTCATATTCTTAATGAAAAGTTGAGAGCACTTTTCCAAGCCTTGGCCTACTACTAATTAAAAAGACAATTTTTACATGAATATAGTTGATAGAACCCTGTGTGCTTTTACCAGAAAGTAAATATGAATGTGATATTCATGGAATTATGAAGTAGGGCTGTGCTATTTTTCTAATTAAAAATAGTTATATTGAGTATTACAAAAATGTGTCACCAGTTCTTTTTTGTAAATCATGAAGTTGCAGAAACAATATTGAGACATTTTTAAAAACTCATTTAAAAATTGTTTTTATTTTTTTAAGTTTTTAAAAATTCATTTCTGAACATGATCTTTTTTCTAAATCATTTTTATTGAGCTGAGGAAGTTGATCTGCTATAGCAATACTTAGCAAAGTATAAACCATGTTTTCTATTTCATTGTTCTATATTTAATAACAAACTTATTTTTTGATTAATCTTCAGCTCATGTTTGGAAGTGAATAGAACTTTTCAAAATGATTTACATTTCATGTGATCTCCCTAGAGAAAAAGCAGTAGCATATATTCTCAATCCAAGAAAGAATAATTGTTTTAACATATATGTATACATTATTATATATTGAATGAAGATTAGCATTCTTTATGCTGGTTAAGATTAAGCATAAATCTACAGAGTTTTTAATTAATCTGTTTCCCATCTGTCGTTGCATCCATTATTATATAGTATGTGTATACATTACATTTTTCCATATTCTAGTTGTTTCTTGTAACACAGTGACATCAAATTATGATCAGGACCCACATCTGGTATAATTTGGATGAATGTTCAAGATACTGTCCTTGGCTTAAACAAATTCTATACAACTTCTGAAGAAATTTCTATTTTATAATGGTAGCAAAGCAAAGGATTTAGAGAATAGAGTTAATTAAATTGTTTCTAAATTCTTTAGTGAATTTTGACTTTAAACTTTTCATACCTAATTAGCAAATTTTCTGTGAGGTTAATGAATAGGAATGCCATACCCAGGTGTCGTGATAAATCCTTGAGAAATACGATGTATTTACTTCTCTGAGCACTTATGCTATGTATCAAGCAGTTCCTTCCAAATCAGGCAGGTTCTGCCTTACATCCTTTCAGTTTACGTATCAGGTTATTCTCTTATCTCTTTGCCTGTCTAGTCTCTTTCAGATGGTTATGTGTCCTTGAATAATGGGATTAAAATTTTGTTAAGTCTTCATGATTTATTTTGTGTTTACTTAGTGGTTGACAGTTACACAGCAGTCATTGAAGTTAATTAGATTAGAATTAAGTCGTTTAACTTTCTTCACTGCCATTAGCCACTGTTAAATTTATAAGAAGTATTTTAAGATGATAGTCTCTGTTTAGGGAAAAATGAGATTATTTGTAAAATATTTGAACTGTGGAATGTATGTTTTTTTTTTTCTAGTGATTGAAGGAAAATCTGGGAATTGAAATCCTACCTTTACTTTTTTCAGTGTTACATATAAATTCAGGGACTAGAGATAATAGAATATAAATTTAGACACAAAAGAAAAGAAAGGTAGATATATAGCTATAGGGGTGAATTACTAATCGGCTATTTGCACTACTAGTACTGCTTTAATTAAAAACTTTGCTTCCCTAAGAGAAGCAAAGTATATTGTGGTTATAGGAGCCTTAAAACCTCTCCTTTACACATATATTTTTACTTTTATTTTCTCTTTTCTTTTTAAAGAATATTATAATGGGCATATATGAATCTGCCAAAATGAAACCCATTAATCTGTATAACATATGCATTAATAAAAAAGAGGCGAGAAAAAAATAAAGTATTATAAATGTTTTGACATACAGATAATGTAGTATGAAGAATAATACATTGAATTCTCATCAATCTACTACTCAATAAATAAACACTAAGAAAACCTACCCCCTCCCTGATTACATCTCCCTTCTATTGTTATCCAGAATTTAGTGTTTTTGTATTTACTTATACATTTACTCATATGTATTTTCCTGAACAACATAAAGCCTAAGATTCTGTACTTTCAAAGCTGTATTTTCTGCCTTTGTCATTCATTAGTTGTCAGATATATCTATGGCAGTGATGATGAACTTTTTAGACTTTCAGTGATTCAAATAGCCAGCTGTACCAAGCATGTCTATGGTAATATATATGCATGTGTTCTTTTGCTTTTTCTGCTGTTTAGTATTTTATTGTATGAAAATATCACGTTCTTAATGGATAGATTGCTTTTCCTTTTTCCTCTATTATATATAATGCTACTATGAATATTCTTGTGCATCCATGTGAATTTCTTTGAAGTTTTTACCTAAAAATAGAATTCAGGGGGTCATAAGATACATGAATCTTCAGCTTTGCTAGGTGTTGCTTATTGCTTTCAAAAGTGGTTTATCAGAGTAGAATCAGATATGAAGGTGTAGAGAATTGTTCCATGTCTCACCATCACTTGATCTTACTGACAGTCTTTATTCCTATTTTAATTTGTATTTCTCTGATTCCTAGTGAGAGTCTTCTTATATTTATTAGCTATTCGGACCGTCTCTTCAGTGAATTGTTTGTCTACTTGTACATAGAAATATACATACATGTATTCTGGGGTATAATTCTTTCTCAGTTTTAGGCATTATAGATTATCTAGTTCAACTTTTTACTTTTTGAATGGTGTCCTTTGATAAACACATTTATATTTTAGTGTATAATTTGTTATTTACTATATTTTCTTTTTTTTTTTTTTTTGGCGGTACTGGGGATTGAACTCAGGACCCTGCGCTTGCTAGGCAGGCGCTTATTCCACTGAGCTATATCCCCAGCTCCTATTTACTATATTTTCTTTGGCTTTTTAAAAATAATTTTTAAGAAATCTGCCCAGGGTCTTAAAAATGTCCTCCTTTCTTTTCTTTAGCAGTTTTAAGTTTTGCTTTTTAGGTTTGGGTTTTTAGGCTGTAGAATTTATATCTGGTATGGGGAAGATGCTGGTTTTTAAGTATATTAAGTTAGAACCATTTATGTGCTAGCCCACTGATCTGTAATGCTGCTTCTTATCACAAGGCAAGCTTGCATATGTGAAGCTTGTTTTGCTCTTCTGTCCATGGTCTGTTTCCTTATCTTTTCTGACATGCTGTTTTAATCAGTTTAGCAATAAAATAGGTGTTTGTGTTTGATAGGATAACTTCTCAAAGCATAATAAAAGTAAAGACTATAAAGTAATATAAGGTGATATAATTAAAAAGTGCATAAAAGTTGGAATCAAAACCCTTTACTCAGGAGCTGTTGTCACTTACCCGTTCTACAACACACTCTGTGTGAGCCTGACCAATAGTTCATTTTTATGAGGTATTTAAATGACCACTGGCTTGATATAAATCAACATTTTATAATGAATTTATTTTTTAAAAAGCAAACCTAATGCAATATGTGTCTCCATTAGTGAAGTCTAGATTATACTTGATAAGGAAAGAAGCCAAGTGCTCTTGCCAACTGGATTCAAAACCAAGGTCTCAGAAGCAACAATTATGAGGTCACCAAATAACCATAAATATTCCTCAGGTGATTTTCTTTTTCTGCAAGTCTTTTTTTCTTCCTTAGCATGAGTGATTTTTTTGTTTAATTTAAGAGTTTAAATCCCAGGGTCTTTGATGGATTATGGATCTAAACAGGAAAAACAAAATGTGGGTCAGTATTTTCCATGTGATGGTTGAATAGAGTCATAGTGCGATTTGTGCTTAAGATGAGAGTGGTGTTAATGGAGATGAGCTGTGGGGAAGCAACTGAGCGTAGGCGGTTTATAGTGTAGAACAGGGACAGTGAAGGGAAGAGCAGAGCTTACACAGTGACTGTTAATGTTCCCCTTTGCCTGGGACTTTCCTCCGTTTCCCAGATGATAGGCCGAAGAAACATAGCAGGTGAGTTTTTTCAGTTGTTAAGGTTAATTCTATAACATCAGGAGGAATATAATGTTTTAGGGACATTTATAAAAAAAAGAATACTTTGTCTCATTTGCCCATTTTAACATTCAGAGAACTGATTTGTGAAGTTTTTTCCTTTAAAACTTCTATACATATTCTCTTCATTATAGGATTGTTTAAAATAACTCAAAATTATATCCTTTTTTATTTAAATAGTTTTTCTTTAGTGGGCTTTGCCTTCCAGTTAGCATATATCCTGTTTTACATACTACTTCGTATTTTTGTGTTCTTGGTGTGATTTGTAAGGGAAATCTTCTTCCTTGCCATTCTGCTATGTCTTGGGGCCTCTGCTCTGACACTGCCTGTGGCATGTGCCCAAAACATGTGGCTCGCTGTACCCTTACACTGGCAGGTGCTGACTTGTCTTCCTGGAATTTTGGCTTCAGCCACAGCCTTACAGTACACAATGTTCCATGCTGTGTCCCTGCTGTCCTTCAAACCTATATTCTCCCTTACCTAATTGAAGGTTTAGCTTGTTACTTTTGTTGCTATTAATTTTGTTTTCCCAAACTTCTTCCCTTTAATTCAGTCATTTTTGTTATGTGAGCAATGTTAATTTACAAAAGAATATTGTGCAGTTTAAGACACTAAAGAATAAGGGGTGGAAAATAGATTTTTTTACTTCCTCTCTCTTCCTGTCCTCCCACTCCCTTCTTTCTGGATTATTTTGTCTAGATCCATGGCTTAGAATACATAGCCCTGCCTTGTTTCTGAGCCAGCCCCCCCCACCCCCGCAGATCTATTTGCATGACAGTTCCATCTCCAAGGCATTGTAAGCTTAATTTGCCAAAAATAGAACTTTGTTTTCCTAAGCCTGCTTGCTACAGCCAATCCCCATTTTTTTCTCCATTCAGTAAATTGTATCATCACTCACCATTTGCTCAGACTAAATTTGGAGCTGTGTTTGAGCGCTCTCTTCTGTCAAACCTCACGTCCAGTCTGTTAGCTTCGCACCACCTGCACCTCTTCCTTAGTCTCAGCCATTCACAGTGATCATGTGATTCATTTTTCAACTTTTGTTCTTTTACTGTTTATTTTCAACGTCTTAGCCAAAGTGATTTTTTAAAGACAGAAGTGAGATCATGTTGCCTCTTTGAACAAACCCCTCCAGTGGCTCTGTACTACCCTTAGGATAAAATCCTATGTTTGACATTGCCTGCAGAGCATGTATCATTTGGCCTCTACCTGCTTCTCTGACTTCTCTCCTCCCGTCATAACATACCCACCCCACCCCTATGCTTAGCTCTCGCCACATTAGCCTTGTTTTTCATTAGTAACAGATTTGTTCTCTCGGGATTATTGTTATTCCTGGCGGGGGGGGGTTGGTCTCAAATACTCAATAGTCTAAAATACACTGCCAAGTCCCTGCTCATATGATATTTCCATGGAGAGACCTTTACTGCCCACTTTGATCTAAAATAGCATGTCTCACCAAACCCCAAACACTGTCCCTTTGCTTTGGTTCTCGCTACTTACTCAGTACTTACTCGACTGAATTAAATAGCTGCGAGACTTTGAGCAAGTCAGTTTGTGTCCCTAGATTTTTATTCCACATGCAAAACAAGGTCTTGCTTTGAATCTGTAAGAAGAATATTCAGACTGCAGATATCAGTCAATTCAGAATCATAATCGCTTCTTGGCCTTTTGGCTAAGATCAAGTGTAATTCAGAATCATAGATTCAAGCCACTTGTTTTACAAAGGCCATTCGGTCCGATCATACTGCTCAAGCCAGCACTTTTTACAACCACAGCACCCCTACTTATGCGATTACCTCTGATGACATACTCCTCTGTACTTCTTTGTTTACAGTTTTGCTAGTTTCAATTTGTAAGTTCTTGGTCATCTTCCTCCTCACCAATATTGATGTAAGTTACTTCTGCATTTATGAGCAATCATTCTCATTATCTTTCTTTAGTCCTTGTCTGATCACCCATCGAATGTAAGCAACGGAAGCACGCTTGGCTGTTTCAGCCTTCCTCTTGCCCACCCTACCTTCACGGGGCTGTTTGGTACAACCATAGTTAACGAATGCATGTCGGCCAGCATGATACATTTGTAAATCACAGAAAGGAAAATAACGTTTGGAGATGTTGGACATTAAAAAGGTTTCTTATTTCCTAAGAAGTTGGTCTGGATTAATAGGTTCCCAGGCCACTGCTAGAACAAACTCTAGTTTTGTAAAATGACCCCTTAGTCCCTGTGAGGTTAGAAAACACTAAGTGTACAATTTTCTTCCTTTAGTGCTTCCCAGAATCTTCACTATACCGGTGTGTAGTCCAGTCAAGGGTTATAATAGCCATATCTTACTTCACTACAAACTGTCTTACTGTAGATTACCTTTTAGTATCTTCTGGGGCAGTAGCACTCTGTGGAACACATTTTTGAGCATTTATTAGGTATCAAGCATAGTCCTGAGTACTTTATATATCTCAGACTACTTTTATATGACCTACATTGTTTCTTAAGATTATGAGGAAATCTTTTAAAAAATAATATGCCAAAAAATATGCCATATTGAAGCAGCATATTGAAAAATATGTGGAGTTTTGAGTGAGTGTGTGTATAAATGTAGACTGTGAGTCTTGGGTATTGATTCATTTATAGATTCATCATATTTTATATCTAGTTGGTCATTGATCTGTTTCTATACATTGCTTTACCTATTAACAATATATACTGTTTGGCAGATTACATCTCAGTATAATTATTGATAATTTTAGAGCAATTCATTTGTAGAACATACATTGATATATTCCAGATTTAAGTTGTAGCTGATAAAGTTTTAGCATTTCAATAGTACATTAAAAGTTTTCCTAATTCAATGTTTTGTCAATTTTGATTGTACATATAGTCTTTTCCACTTGAAAAAATTTAAAATGTCTAAAAAATAGTAAAACATGCTGAGAGGAAAAGCTCCTCCTCGTATACATGATGTACATTTTACTGTATATTTTCCTATTCATTGTCCTTACAGTAACTACTTTTCAAAGACATACACCTACTCTCTCCAGCCAATAAACTGTACCTCTTGCTCCTGTGTAATTGCTTCCTTTGAATTGGGCTGGCCTTGACTTGCTTTGGATTGGGAGAATGCTGCAGCATCAGCGTGTGACACTGATGGTGTCATGAGAAGCACTGCAACCCTTGGCTAGGTTCTGGAATTTTTACTCTGGGAGAACACGCACTTCTAGTGAGACATCAGACTACCATGCAGCAACGTAGACGCCCAGGCCAGTCATGAGCTATCTGCAAAGGTTGCAGGAAGGGAGGGAGAGAGAGTCATCAGTCCTGGAGAGATTTCCATAGCTTTCTCCTACCTTTTCTAGCATCCTAGGTGAGGTGTCAGGCTACCTGTGAGTAAAGAAGCACCTTGAGTCGTGTGTATGTCTCTGCTTAGTCTGATATCTGACATTTGGATGATTCCAGTCTCAGCAATCATCTGACTCCACATGTGGGAGCCCAAGTGCAAATCACCCCACTGAATCTATTCAACTCGAACTGTGAGAGAGAATACATTTTTTTTTAAGCCATTCAGGTATAGTATAGTTTCTTACAGAGCAGTAGCTAGCCAGAACAACTTACAGTGGCATGTGACAAAACACCAAAACCTTTTACTTAATATATGTATACATAATGTTATATATGGTAAGTATTCGCTATCATTTTAAAACATGTGTGCCTATATTTGCACATTAGTCCATGCTGACTTGTGTGCAGGAAGAGCTGGTTTTGAGGAAACTCTGCAGCTCTTCATGACTGCACATTCAGTGACATCATGGTGGTGGCCTGAAAATGGCCATGGAAATTGGCAGATGCTACAAATCAAAGCTCCTGCCACCCAGAGAATCAGTTGTTAAACCTTCACCAACACACTACTTTCTATATCTTCTTTTTTCAATGACATTATCATTATTGAATGATCAGCTATTTGGATATACCATAATTTATTTTAATAATCTCCTATTACCGACCTCTTACCTCTTTAGGATACAATGAAATGAATACACATTTATATTTTTGGTAAGGTTGCAAGATCATGTAATAGTAAAATTATACCAATTTATATCCCCCCCAACAATGAGGGTGTTCCCTGATAAACCACTCTGCATTTTTTTATATTTGCAATATTCATACTATAAAACTTCTTTTTTTCAAATATTTCAAAAGACAAATGTTATAGAAGTATATGGGGAAAATCTCCCATTTCTGTTTTCCAGCACCCCTCCCAATGATAATTTGGAATTTTACAAAGAATTTATATTTTCTTTCAGAAATGTATATGCATAGACACGTACATTCTTTTTTCTCCCTCTTTTTTTTTTTAATCAAATAGTAGTTACAAAACATACTTTTCTGCTTTGCTTTTGTCCTTTAACTATATCTTGGAGATCAGTACCTAAAGAGAAAAAGCTTCAATATTGTTTTATGTTCCCGTGGTATACTACTGACGGTATAAGTCATATTTCTAACATTTTACTACTATAAATCATAATAGTATATATATCTTTTATATATATATATGAATATATCTGTAACATCCCTTTTTTTTCGTTTTTAAGTGCTGGTGATTGAACCCAGGGTCTTCACATTGAGCTATATTCCTAGCCCTTCTTTTATTTTTTATTTTGATATAGGTTACTGACTGCCCAAGTTGGGCTTAAACTTGTGATCAGCCTGCCCAGAATGTTAGGATTACAGCATGTGCCACCACCATGCCCAGTTGTAGCATAAATTTTTAAAAGTATTTTTTGGTCAAAGAATATAGTTTTGTTAGATATAACGAAATTGTCTTGTATAGAGAGATGCATAGATTAACATTTTGATCTTCAATATATAGAAGTACCTGTGCCTCTACACACTTGTTATACAGTATCCTGTCAGACTTCTGGATCTTAACTACTGACTTATTAAAAAATAGAACCATCAGGCTGGAGGTGTAGCTCAGAGATAGAGTGCTTGACTCACATTCTCTGGGGCCCTCCATTCTGCAACACACACAGAATCAATATGTAATCCAGCTATGACTCTGGGTTCTTATTTGTATTTGGTTTTCTGTAGGTTGTCTACGTCTTGCCTATTTAAGTTGTGAACTTTCATTTCATGGTAAGAATATTTTATTCATAACAAAATTAGCACTGTTATCTGCCATAAGATTTGCAACGATTTTATGCCAGCTTTTTACAAAATCATCTGACCATTTTTATGGAACTTAATGGCCATGCAGAAATACGAAGTTTTCTGTTGTCACACTTTTGTCTGTTTATATTGGTGTCTTTTAGATTTTGTGTCATTGTTTGAAATTCACCCTGAGTATAAAAGTTTTCATGTTTAGAACTTTGTTTTCTTTTTAAAGTTTTTACATTTTAATTGTTATCTATTTAGAAATTCATCTAGATATGAAATGTGGTATGGCTTCAGTTCTTTTTTTTCTAGATACCTGTCTAAAATTTATTTACTAAATGAACAATTTTTTTTCCTGAATGGTGTAAAGTACTACATATATTAAATACTAAAACTGTGCTCCACTATTACATTTAAATTATAATAGCTTACAGATTATTTTTCTTTCAGAAATTTTGTTTACTGTTGCTTTTTTCATATATGAACATTAGAATTAAGTTATCTACTTCCCAGATACCCGTTTGTATTTTCCTTGCTATTTTTTAATTGTGTTAAATTTAATTTTTAAGTTAAGGAGAATCTACATTTTAATGATAATAATGCTTCTTAAAAATGTGTTAAGGGGGGTTTCTTTTAAAGCATCTTCAAATAGCTTGTTAATTTTCTTATATGTAGGGGGTTTTGTTTTGTTTTGTCTCTTTCATTACTAGTTTGTGTTAGATTGCTCGGGTTACAATAACACGACCTGGTGGCTTAAGCAACAGAAATTTATTTTCTCACTGTTCTGGAATTAAAAGTCCAAGATTTGCCTTGCCCACACCGCGTTTTTATGTGTGTGTAGCTCTGGTGTTTGTGTCTAGATTTCCTCTTCTTAAAAGGCCACTTGTCAGATTGGATTAGGAGCCACCCACATTACTCATTCAACCTTAATTGCCTCTAGGAAGGCCCTGTGTGTAAACAGTTAGGTTCTGAGGAGCTGCAAGTTGGGGCTTGAAGCTTTGAGGTGGGGGAAACAATTCAGCCCCTAATTATGATGAGTAAGGGGTTTCTTTTCTTATATCTACTATTTGATATTTATATCATTTAATCTATACACTACTTGAGATATATATATACACGTATACATCAGAGTCATTTCTGCATTTTGTACCTAATTACTGTGCTTGCTTCTAAGAGCTTATTCTCCATTTTTCTAGGTCCACAATCACATTATTTACAATAATCATATTACCTTCTCATTTCCAGTTGCTACAGCTTTGTTTGTTTGTCTGGAGCTGTTGAAGGAAGGTTAAGAACAGTGGCCATAGATAGTGTTATGTTCCTGATTTGAATAAGAACATTTTTAGTGGCTTCTGGTGTGACTGTTAAACACGATACTGATTTTGTGTTGAGATAGACATAGTTTGTCATTTTAAAGACTTACTCATGATCCACTTATGTTTTAGTACAATTTTGAGAAATCAAGAGTGAATAATTTTTATAAAATGTCCTTTTGGCATCCATGAATATGATCACATATTTTCCCTTTGATCTAATAATATATTGAATTTAGAAATAAATTTACTAATATTGAACCATCCTGTGCTTCTATATTTAGTTTTGACATATTCTTTTAATTTGTTTATGGGGTCTTTGTGAACTGCAATCTTATATTTTTAGAATAACTAAGAATTATGCAGGGGGTTGAACTCAGGTTCTTCAACGTGTGAGGCAAGTGCTCTGCCACTAAGCTACTTCACTAGCCTTTTTTTTTTTTTTTAGACAGGATCTTGTCAGGTTGCTCATGCTGGCCTGGAACTTACAACCCTCCTACCTCAGATTCTTGAGTGAGATTATAGCCATGCACTACTGCACCTGGCTTGGAAATGTATGGTTTTTTAAATGGTTCATTAGAACTTTCCTATAAAACTGTTGAGTTTAGGGCTTTGGGGGAAGAGGTGTGTGTGTAGTGTGTGTGTGTGTGTGTGTGTGTGTGTGTGTGTGTGTGTGTGTTTTGGTGTGGAGGTAGGGTGGTATTGTTTTGGTTTTGGTTTTCTTTGCAGTGTTGGGGATCAAACCTAGGGCCTCACACATGCTAGGGAAGTACTCTCCCACTGAGCTACAGTCCAGCTTTGACAACTTTATTTTTTCTATAATTTACCTGTTTAAATTTTGTACCCTCTTGAGTTGGTTTTGTCATTAAATTACATTTTCCTGTCATTTGTTTCCATTAATTTTCAAATTTATTTGCCTGAAATTGAGCAAAGTGATCTTAACAAGGTTCTTTTATTTTATATTTTATTTATTTATTTACTTTTTGGCTTTTTCAGACAGGGTCTCACTATGCAGTTCAGACTGGTGTTGAGCTCACTTTGTAGCCCAGGCTGGTCTTGAACTCACAACGATCCTCCTGCCTCAGCTTCCCAAGTGCTGGTATTTTAGGCATTGGCTACCACGCCTGGTATAAGGTTCTTTTAGTTTCACTCAACTTATACCTGTTTCCTCATTGCCCCCTATCTCTCTTGTTTTCATCCCTTTGGTGTTTTGATCAGGCTAGAGAATAGTCTGGTTTTTATAGCTAACTGGGCTTATTGATTAGTTCTGCTCTTTTGTCTTATATTTGATATGTGTTTTTTCTTTAGATTTGCTTTAAGTGATAATACACTTGATTTTCCTACTTAATCACTAGTCTGTTAATTTGATGCTTTCTGATTTTGTAGCCTTAAATTTTTAATGGTCACATCTGTCATAATTTTCTTTTATAGCATTTTATTTTCATGTTCTTAAAAATTTCTGCATCATCCTATTATAAAAATTTTCATACTTCTATGATTTATTCGTAATGTAGAATTTTATTATGTGAGGTCCACAAATCTGATTTTGTTTCTGTGCAAAACTTTGAGGTTAATTTCAGATCATGATTATGTTAGTTCTAGGTTTTTAATTTATCAGGCCAACCGCAATTATGTTCCAGTAATAGGTGAAAACAATAAGAAAGCCAGGAATAGGTGTGTACCTGTAACCCTAGCACTCAGGGGGCTGAGGCAGAGGGATTGCAGATTTGAGCTTAGCAAGCTTGGGCAACTTAGCAAAACACTGTCTCAAAAAACTTAGAAAGGGCTGAAGATGCAGTAAAGTGTGAAGGCCCTGTGTTCAATTCCTAGCTGAGTCCCTGGTGGGGGGTCACGTGGAAATCAGGAGGCCGTGGCTATCCTATTGGTTAGAAGTAGGAATTGCAAGTAGGACACCCCTGCTCCTGAAAGAAGTATGGCATGAAAGGTTCCCCAAGGCATGCATACACACACACACACACACACACACACACACACACACATATACATATACAGATATATACATACACATATTCCCCATCCAAAAAAACCCAAAAAGCAGTTATCTGGAGACATGGGAAGGCCTGAAAATCAATGCTTGAGCCGAACTGCAGTGACACTGATGGAATCTCGTAGCACTAATACCTGGAGCTTGTAGTCACCAGCAGGAGAGCTGACTTTTGAGCTGGGCCCCACTGATGAAGGCAAACCAAAAGGCAAGAGACGGTGATAGACATGGAGAGTGAGAGAAAAAGAGAGACAATTCTCTACAGATCTGCAAACTCTAATCCCAAAACACTATTAAAAAAAAGAAAAAAGAGGCCAGGCATGGTGTAATCACACCTGTAATCCTAGCAGTTGGGAGGCTGAAGCAGAAGGATCATTGCAAGTTTGAGATCAACTTGGGCTACAAATTGAGCTCAAGGACAGCCTGAACTGAAAAAAAACAAAAAACTCCTGTCTCAAAAAGCAAAAAATAAAAGAAAAAAGATGACAGACATCTAACAAAATCAATAATCTAAAGATGGATTCACTCTCAGATGAAATAAAATAGACTGATTTTATTAAAAACTTATTTAAAAATAAGTATGATTAAGATTCTCCAAAAGAGGGGCTGGGGATATAGCTCAGTGGAATAAGCGCCTGCCTAGCAAGCGCATGGTCCTGAGTTTGATCCCCAGTACCGCAAAAAAAAAAAAAAAAAAAAAGATTCTCCAAAAGATACATAATAAAAATCATGTGAAAAGAGAAAGAAGTTATGATAGGGAATAGACAAATATAAGCACTGATAAGACATCTTAAAAGCAAAGTATAATGTTACAGAAATTATAGCAGTAGATAGAATAAACCTTAACTAGATGTGGTTGAAGTGGAAATTACTGAAGTAGAAAATTGACCTATAGAGTTTACCTAGAGAACAGATTGTAGAAAGACCAAAAAAAAGTCAATCATAAACCAGGCATAGTGGCCCACACCTATAATCCCAGCACTTGAGAGTCTAAGGCAAGGGGCTGGGGATATAGCTCAGTGGAATAAGCGCTTGCCTAGCAAGCTCAGGGTCCTGAGTTCGATCCCCAGTACCACACACACACACAAAAAAAGAGAGTCTAAGGCAAGAGGATTGCCACGAGTTCAAGGCCAACCTGAGCTACATAGTGAGTTGAAGGGCAGCACAAACTACATAGTGAAACCCTGTCTCAAAAAAAGGTCAATCATGTAGTTAGTTAGGAGACCTTAAGAAATAGATCAAGGGACTTCAGTATACAATAAATAGGAACTTCACAAGAGGAGGCTGTAAGAATGACTAAGAAGCAATAGCCAGAAAAGCCAGTGCCTGAGAATTTTCCAGAATTGAAAACTTGGGTCCTCTGATTAAAAAGAAAATCTGAATACTAAGCAGGTAGGTAAAAATGAACCTTAGTGAGAAACATTCAGTATAGCTATAAAACAAAGATAGAAGAGCTCTTTTCTGACTGGGACCTTGGAAGTGTTGAAGACAAGAAAAAGCAGGTTCTTGCCATGCTGAGAAAGCACCTGAGAAAGAAGTTTGCCCAAAAGAATCTTTGATAGGCAAGGAGAAAGCTCATCTGTGAAAAAGCCAAGTGCTGTCATAAGGAGTATAGACAGATGTACAGAACTGAGACTCAAATGACAAGAACGGCGAGAAAGGCAGACAGTGTCTCTGTCTCTGGAGAACCCAAACTGGTGTTTGTCATCAGGATCAGGTGTATGAGTGCTGTGAGCCCAGTGCTGCAGTTCCTCTGCCTTCACTAGATCAGTGGTACCTTTGTTCAGCTCAGCAAGGCTTCAGTTAGCATGCTGAGAGTTGTGGAACCATGTACTGCGTAGGGTACCCGCATCTGAAGTCAGTAAACAAACTGTGCAGGCATGGTGTGGTGGATTGACTATTGGTAAAGTTATAAGACCCAGCTGAACTGAGTGAGCATGGTGTTGGGTATGGAAGGTCTACCTGAGGATTGTTGCCAACAGCATAAAAGGAGAACTGGAGGGGAAGGTGGTGTGCTGATTCTCCTAGAAGGGCTTGTCACTCTGGTTTTCCTGATACGAACTCACTGGTTCTTATCACTGGAGGAGCTCAGGGCCTCCCTGTCCCTTAGGGTGGCTACAGTTCTCTTTGGGGGAGCTCTGGTCCTTACCTTGAACATCATTTCCTGGCTGCATTGCAAATCTCTCAGCCTGGTGGTACAAATGCTTCATTCTGCTAGCATAGACTTTCTAGCACCCACCACTGGCCTTTGGGCCTTCCCAGTGCAAATCCTTGATATAGACTTGCGTGAGACATTGTTGTGGGCTCTAGTCCTGCAGCTAGACTCATGGAGGACACTGCCATAGGCTCTAGGTCTTCAGCTGGACTCATGCAGTATCACATTAATATTATCCCCTAGTTATTGCAGACTGATCAGGCCCACAAACTCCCAAATGAGTGGACAGCAAAGGCTTAAATAAAAGAGAAAATTAATGCTTTCAGGGCTCCAAGAGGATCCAAACCCTCTCACAGAATTCGAGATTCTGGAAGCGAAGACCAAGAACTTCTCTAGGCAGCCCATATTTATTATATTGTCAAACAAAGGAGGGGAATACTGAAGAAAATGAAGGAATCTGAGAAGGACTTGGGAATCCCTCTTACGACTTCTCCAAATAATACATTATGTTAATTTAGGAGAACTATGTTATCTCTAGGAAGGCCTTTTTTCCCCAGGAATGAGATGCCTGCAGCTACAATCTTTATCTAGCTAACAGGTTGGAGCCAGGCGTCCTTAGCATTTTTTTGTCTTATCCTTCGAGGTGCTAGGATTCACCCACCCTTAGAGGCTGCCATCTCCAGACAAGGGACCTAGGCCTTGGGCAGACTTACAAGTAAACATGAAAAGCCAGTTGGTTAATATAAATCCTGCTCAGAGCCGCTTTGTAGTGGTCTCCATCAGTGTAGGACATTGCCTTGGGATCCAGGCACTCAGTTGGATTCTTGGGTCTCTAGTGCATGGACAGGTCTCTTACACTTTTCTGCGTTTGACTCTAAAATAATCCTATAAAGTATGTGTCCTGTATTAAATCTATTCCCTTGCAAAACCTGACTACAACATGTGGGTATGGCAAAATCAGAAAATCAATCAAGAATATAAGAGGTTTGAGGAACACAAATAATAAATTTAATATAATACAGGGCTTTTTTTACCCACAATAGAGAATTTAGAGCACCCAAGAAGTAACAAAAAAAAATTAACTGTGTCCTAAGTCACCATAAAGCCTCCAAAATTTAAAGTAACCAGAAACCATATTCTCTGAACACAGTAATTTAAGCTTGGAACGAGCAATAACGAGAAACTTTAAAAACTTCAACTGATCAGAAACTAGAAAAATGTACTTCTAACTAACTCATAGACTATAGCAAGTAGCTTGAAAACAGAGTACACAGGAAACAGAGAAAGGAAGAACAGATTAAAGATAAAAACAATAAAATGGGAGTAGAGCAATTCTTTCCTACTGTGAAACTGGCCAAGAAGAAAGTAGGTGCCTAGGCCTACCCGAGGTTTATTTTCTATACAAGCAAACTTTCTTTTGCGGGTACTAGTGTCAGTTTATCGTCAGATTTTGAGGGCTGTCTCTTAAAATAAAAAAAATTACCACAGAACCTCCTAAGTGAAAATGTCAAATTTGTACTTATCTTCCTGTTGCTTACCTTGTTTAAATTTTTATCCTGCTGTTTAATAGAAAGTTCATTTTCTATATTTGAGCTGTTTTTGTCTGCCCTCTTGCAGATTACTCAGATGAGCCGTCCAGATCTGATCCTCTTTCTGATGAAGTACCTGATGGCTCTCATAGTCGGTATTCCCTCTATTTTTTGGGTTGGAAGCAAAAAGACATGCTTTGAATGGGCCAGTTTTTTTCATGGTCGTAGGAAAAAAGAGTAAGTTCATAAATTCTCAGTGTTCACAAACATCGCATTTATGTTGAGTTTTTTTGTGTTGCTTATGTTAAAACAGTTTGGATTTAGAGTATTCAAGTATTCAAACAAGATTGTAACTTTGACAGCAGCCACCGGTTAGGATTGGCATGATAGCATTTCATAATTAAAACCTAATGTCTGATTTTGAGAAGATGGCCAAGTGGAACCGTGCCTGAGGTCTGTTCCTTTACTGATTCAGAATATCGGAAGCAAGGCTGATCTTTGTGAAAAAAATCCAGATTATAGTTTTGTTAAAATTAAAAACAATTGAATTCTTCCCTATAAGTTTTTACTTGATCCTCTTGATAATCCTGTGAGGGTTGGCATGTATTCTCAACTCTGTTTTACAGATGAGGAAAACAGGACAAAGGTTAAGTGCCTGGCCATAGTCACACAGGCATTTAACACTGAGAATTAAACTTCACTTGCAGTTTCCCATTGTTCTTCCAAATATACCAAAAGTGATGTAGAAAGATAGACTGTTATTCTATTCTAATTTAATACATGTAAAAATTTTATAACCTTAATTTATTTATTCTGTCTAATTTGCAGTCTGGAGCTGTTGAAACAAGGCTAATTAAGAGTAGTAGTGGTATATAATGTTGTATTTCTGTTTTTAATAAGAGTATTTCTAGTGGCTTCTGGCATTCCTGTTAAGCTTTAGGATTAAAATAGGTATATTTTCTCTCTATAAGGACTTAATCATATCTATTTGTGTTTTATTATACAGTAATTTTTAAAATAAAACTAACATTATCAAGAAAATCAGAGAACGTATATAGTCAACAAATATTAGTCTCTCTTCAACCTTTCTATCCAATTACCAAAAACAACAGCAAAAATCCTTTTGTAATTTGAGAATTAGAATATACTTTCTCAATATGTGGTCCAGCCTGTACATGTTGGAGTTTTAATTTTTAGTGCAATTGTTTATCTGATTTTAACTCTGATTCTCATAGGGAGTCGCTTATATAAATGAACACACACATAAAGATCTATTTAATTTGCTCTTTTATTTAATTGTTGCTCTGTTCATCATCATATACATTTACTTTTAATCCTTTCATAGCAGTTAAAAACCTTTGCTCCTAACAACAGTTCATCCCTTTAAATTCTTTTCCTTAGCTTTTAGTATGCCTGGGACTTAATCTTTGTAATGTTTTGGTGTCCTAAGAATTGTAAATTTCTTTAACTTAAAAAAGAGACCTTTTTAGAAATGATGAAATTAGTATATACCTTCATTTTTTAGTTGAGAAATATGAAGGACAGAAGGGATAGTGAGGGCTAGGGGTATAGCTCAGTGGAATAAGCACTTTCCCTGAGTTCGAGCCCCAGTACTGAAAAAAAAAAAGAAAGAAAAGAAAAAGAAGGGATAATGATTTGCCTACAATCACATATTCATTGACAGAGTTGAAACGAAAATCCTGATTTCCTTTTTCGAGCACAGGCCTCTTTCTAGCATACCACTTTAGGGGACAGATTAACATGGATTTTTCTTGTAATTCCTTCTCTGATAACAGTATTACCTTAAATCAGTCCTAATGACCTAATTTGGAGACCAATTACTTTGAAGAATATGATCAATTTTGTATGGCAGTATTGTTTATTGTTCTGTTCTACTGGGTGTTAGTCCATATCTTAAAAAACACATTATTGTATTTTCTAGGATAGTAAATGAGAGCCGACAGGTACTCCAGGAGCCTGACTTTGCTCAGTCGCTCCTGAGGGACCCAAATACTCCTATAATAAGAAAATCCAGGGGAACATCCACCCAAGGAACATCCACGCATGCATCTTCAACTCAGCTGGCCATGGTGGATGATCAGAGGAGCAAAGCAGGGAGTGTCCACAGTAAAGTGAGCAGCTACCACGGCAGCCTCCACAGGTCACGTGACGGCAGGTGGGTTGTGAGTAACTGAGGTTATCATGTGCTGAGTGAAGAGGAGCCAATTTGGAAACAAGTTGAATGTCATTAAGTTTTTTGAACTTTCTAGATAGAATCATCCCTTATGTTCCAACATAAAGCTAGTTGGAGGACTTTAGAACTTAGATACAGCAAAGTAAGCAATATGGAGTCATTGTGGGGCATTGAGCAAGGAAAAGACAAGGTGAAAGTGGTTAGGTTAGTAGGATTAATTTAGTAAAAAATGACAGAATACTTTCCATGGCACTGTGCTAGCCTCTGGGAATACAAAGATGACTTACACATGATCTGTGCTTTTCTTAAGCTCCCTATCTGTCTAGAAAGATAGTATGACCAATGTGGTAGTTAAGAACAAGAGAGTAAAAGATGTCTCAGTTTCCTGACCTGTAAAATAGAAATAGTGCATCTGACCCTTTAGTAATGTAAAAATTAAATGAGATAACCCACCTTGTCACTTGGAACAGTGTAATTACTATCTAATATCACCTTTTAGTTAAAGTAAAGTGCAATAGCAGAGTCCAGGAATTGGCAAACTTTTTCCATAAAGAGCCAGATTGTAAACATTTTAGGCTTTATGAGTCAACTGTGTCTGTTGTTGTTCACTATTTAGTTCTGCTATTACAGCACAAAAGCAGCCATAGGCAACTTGTAGTCAAATGGGAACGGCTGTGACCCAATCAAACTTCATTTCAAAATCAGAAGGGGGTAGCTTCGGCCACGAGGCCAGTCTTCTGGCCCATGTTTACTAGGTGCGGTAGGAGACTAGAGGGAGTGATCAAAGAGCGTGTCCTGCATTGCTCATGGAAGGAGTGCTTGAAGGTGTTTGTCTGGGTTCCCTGTTAGTTCTGAGGGTTACGACACTAGGAGTAGAAACTGCCTAGGAGCCCTGCAGGAAGACATTTGAGAGATGATCAAGGCTTACTGGAGAGTAGTGACAGTGGCAAGAGAGGAACAACTGATCTCAGAGATGCATAGAAGAGATGATGGGAGTTGGTGACAGATTCATACAGATTCATATAACTGCTAGAAAAAAGCAAGATTTGTCTTACGTAAGTTTGGGAAACTGAATGAAAATGCTGATGCCTAAGATCTGCGGTGTTTGTAACCTGTCAGTCCTGCCCTCCTTTAGTTCTCTTTGTCTTTCTGTACCGTCATTTTCCTGTGCTCCCATTCCGACCTGCCTCTTCCTTTTACCTTGCTCTTTTCTGCCTCTAACTTGCAGAGCTGCCTGTGTTTTGGAAAGTCGTCTGGCTGCTACATCTTCTTTCTATCTGTTTTGCTTTGCCTTCACAGATGTTTGAAATTATGATGCTTTGAATATCTCTTTTCTATCTGTCCTGCCCTTCCTCTTCTATAAATCTAGTCTCTTTCTGCCTCTTTCTTAACTAAATTGCACCCTTTAGCACCACCAGTATCTTGTTTTTAACCACATTCAATGATCCCTTCTCCTTCTCAGTTCTTCCCTTCCACTTAGCACTTCTATACGAGAAACACTCTTTTAAGTTTGAAAGCTTCAAAGACAGAAACTAAACAATTACAGTATGCTTTAACAGGCATAATAAAAGTATGCAAAGGGTGCATTGGAATCCCAGAGGAAAAAACCACCTGTGTCATCACAGGAAGTCAGAGACAGCTTCCCAAGAAGTGGCGCTGGAATTTTGAATAGGATTCAGAGGAGGCAGCTGGAAATGAAAGATGGGGAAACAGGAAAGAGGAGGCAGGCTATCAGCTACCTGGGTATGGCCCCAAGCACAACGTGTACCTTTGGACAATTTTAGGAGATGAAACCAGCATTGCTGAGGAATTTGGATTTTCCCCTGAGGGCAGTAAGGAACTGTTAAGGACTTTAAGCATTGGAGTGATAAAATCAGACTTGAATTTTAGAAAAAACACTTGGCAGCAGCATCAGTAAGGAGATGAAGGGTCTACAGTGACTTACCAGCTCTAACATAATATTCTAACAAGAAAGGCAAGAATCACAGAATCCCTTAGAATACATTTAGTTAATCATCATCTCCATGAACTTCCAGCATTGACATTTGACAAGATTGGCCTTATCCTTTTCAGTGATGCCTAACATGTACAGTACAAGTCCTGCACATGTGGCATTCTGTATATAAACATAGATGGAAGAAAGTAAAGTATAATTTCTATGACCTTATAAACAAGGTAGGACATATACAAATGAACTGGTTACATGAAATTTCAAGCCAAGATAAAATTTAAATAGTGTTAGAGATGATAGATGTTGTAAAACTTCAGGAAAAGAAACAGTAGTCCATGAAAATATCTTAGAGGAGATAAACAGGGTGAATGAATGGTAAAAGGTATGTTCCTATTGAGTAGAGAATTTCTGAGTAGAGTTAAAGATAGTGTTCAGCTACTGTAGTCTGAGTGGAACTGTAGCTTAAATAAGAAAATGTATAACCATACACTTAAGGTGGCTGGTAATTAAAACTGTGAAATAGAATCCCTTGAATTACAATAAAAAGAACAAGACCTTTGTAAATTCTTAAAATAGTAATAATTATACAGAAAGAACAGTAGGCTTGAGAGTCAAAGAATGTGCTTACAGACACAAGAAAAATATATACTGCTACAAGTGTATGGCATGCAAATCAGAGACTGGATTATGACTTCTGCCTTTTAGCTGAATCAGAATCACACCCATTCTGTAGGCCTGTATCACTCATTTGATGTTCCGTGGCAGTTAATTTACTGCTGTTTGTCTGTATCATTTTTTTGGTTATGGTCTATTTTCAGTATAGTTTCCTTCCTCAGCCAGATTTGTAGCTTCTGGAGAATAAGAGTGGGTGACATGTCTCTGTATTCCCCTGTAATGTATAGCACAGCACCAGATAGATACACATATGTATTTATATTTACCAAATACTGACTTTTAAGAGTAATGTGGGAGTTTCCCACAAATTCAGGTCCCAGAACTACAGTGCAGCCTATTGAAGGCCTGTGTGGTACTTGAACTCCTACTATAGCACCCTCTGTCATACTCAGACCTTCAGGGAAAATTTGAGAGAGCCTAAGATTGTGTTGAACCTAAAATCTGGACACAGATTTTTGAAGTTCGAGGCCACTTCCTAGTGCTGACTTGGGGTGTGATGCTATCTTTTGGACTCCTGTCATCTCTTGGTATTTTGGCTATGGGACTCAGATACCCAGCACCTACCCTGGTGCAGAATTCTGGGTGGCAATTATTGATCTTTGTGCTATGTACAGTACACCTACACACTGTATGTCAACTTCAGAGAAAATTGGTAGTTAGGTGAGAGGTGGGTAACAGAGAAAGTAGCCAAGTAGGAAAGTGGAGGTCCAGGAGAGAGTGACTGGGTTGGTAAGTAGGTGACATGACAAGGGAAATCTGGGTGTGAATACTGAGGTTCATGAAACTACTGTTAATTCAGCTATTTAGATTAACGGTAGCAAATGGCATGGAGAATCAAAAAGAAATCATCTCGAGCTGGGAGTGGTGGCACACACCTGTAATCCCAGCACTTGGGAGGCTGAGGCAGGAGGATCATTGTAAGTTCGAGACCAACCTGGGCTACAAAGTAAGCTCAAGGCCAACCTGAACTGCATAGTGAGACCCTGTCTCAAAAAGACCAAAACAAAAAATCATCTCCAAGTTTTATTTGTTTTGAGTTTGGCATGTCCATAATATCTTTTTAACAGCCACAGCAAAATGAGCATCCTAATTGTTTTGCCTAAGCTTATGTTAAAATTACTGTATTCTCGTATTGTATGTTAGAGTATACAGGCACATTCATTTAAATTTGTTAATTCCTACATATACAATTTAGATTAAGCACTATAATTAATTTTCTGTTTAGCTGGTTCCTAATTATCCATAGGCGGGATGTTTATATTTGGCATTTGTTCATATTCAAAAACTTTCTGTGGATAGCATGTGTATATATATATATATATATATATATATATATATATGTAATTATACAGAATAATTTTTATGTAAAAAATATATTCTTTGAGTCTTCTTTATAACTCAAAGCTTAGACTTTGTTAGAAAATACATATTCATATTTTAACATGGTGATTTATTTATTTTTTTTAACTGCTTTTCTGTCACTGTTGGAATACCATGTGGTTTGCTTTCTTCATTTGCTGTATTTATTTGAAATAGATGCTCATGAAGCCATTTAAAGAAGATAGATGTATGAAGCCATTAAGAGGCAAAAAACCTCCAAATCAGCTGGCAAATCGTATTTGGAAATTAAATTATCTTAGTTTTAGAACAATAATCATTATGTAAAATGATTATTAAAGTAAAACAAGAAACCCATCATGAAATATTTCCGTCTCCAAATATTGTAATTATTTTACTAAAACATGCAGAACAAATTTAAATTTGCAGGTCCTAAATGTGAACTACCCTTGTTACTGAGGTGGCATCTCAGTGTCTTGCTATGTTGCCCAGGCTCACCTTAACTCAAGACTCTCCTGCCTCAGCCTTCTGAATAGCTGGGATTGCAGTTGTCCACCATGCTTAGCTTGAAATGTTTTTTAATAAATAAGAACTAAATTATCTTTTACCTATTTTCTCAAACTCAGAACAAAGATACTCTTTTAAAAAATTATTTTCAAAGGACTTCTTAATTGTTAAACTATAGTCTAATGAAAACATTTTTTGACAAGCACTCCTATAAAACTAGAGGACCCCCTTAGTAGTATATGAACTTATTTTTCAAATCTAAATTTTTTGAATGATTTACATTGAGTCATGAAATTTGTTGCAATTATCATTATGAGGTGAGTGGTTTTTGACAGCCAGCAAATTTTCAGCTGTTTATGATTAGTTATGTTGATAATCTTTTTAATGGCTGGGGATTGTATTGTACCTCAGTGTAAGATCACTTGCCTGTCAGGTCCAAGGCCCTGGGATGGCCCCCTAACACTGCAAAAACAAAATAAAACTAAAAATATATTCATTAAAATTATAAGTTATACTCATTTTATTTGTATTATCTTAAATATATTTTATAAAAGTATATGGGTGTATGAACAGAAAATATTTTAGAAAAGTATTTCTTGAAGCACTAGAGATTAAAAGAAAAATAAAATATGGCCTTTATCCTGAGAGTTTGCTGTTAAACTAGAAAGATTGATAAATAGCATGCTAGCTCCATAAGTAAAGGACTAATAAAAGTTTATAATTGGCTTTCTTGACCTTGACTGGCCTAGACCTGACATACAGCACAGCACTAGACAGATAATATAGATAATATCCTGTTCGGCACGGCCAGGAATTTTACAATATTCTTGCCTCTGATGGGACTCAGTGAGTCAGGATGATAAGAAAAGAAAGAATCTAACAGCCCCAGTGCCTGTTTCAGTCTAGATAGGAACAGATGGAAGAGGCTGTCCACACTGCGCCGCGTGCTGGCTCAGCTCGGAGTGGCCTCCTTCAAAGCTAACAGGGCTTTGCTGCAGGCTGCAGAGTGGTGATCTTTCTGTGAAAGAGTCTTCATGGCCCTGAGGCCTCCTGGAAGTCAGTAGACCACGTGCAGGTGGCTGACTCAGCTGTTCACGAGGCTGTCCGGGAAGATGTTGGCACACTGTCGTCAGCACTTGCCAGTCCATGGACTAATTTTGCCTGGGATTTCACATATTCCCTCTTCCAGTCCTTGTCTTTGAATCAGTTCGTTTGCACTAGTGCTGATCATAACCAGTCTTCTCTGTTGCTGAGGCCAGTGCCACATTCTTCTGCTGTCATTCTTCCTCTCCCTCAACCTACCCGGCTGCCCAAAACTTGCCTGAATGAGAACGTATCCGTACTCAGTGTAGCTCCAGTCAGTCAGCCTTATGCCTCAGCATTCGTCTTGGCAGGGAGCAGAGCCTGAATTCTGAACCTGAGGTTTCTCCACTTTTTTGTTAACCATGTCAGACAGTTACACAGCATTAATGAACTTACTCTGACAAATCAGATGTAGTTACTGCTTTCTTATGATTGGTTTCTTAATCATTTCATCCCGAGACATGTTCATGAAAAGTATGGGTGTTATTTTCTCGTATGTTCTGTTACATACTTCGAAATCCACCCTCCCACCTCAGGTACACCCCCTGCAGTTACCGAGGGATGGAGGAGAGACTACCTCACGGCAGCACGTCCCGTCTGACGGACCACTCCCGGCACAGCAGTTCCCACCGATTGAATGAACAGTCGCGACACAGCAGCATCCGGGACCTCAGCAACAACCCCATGACCCACATCACACACGGCACCAGCATGAATCGGGTTATTGAAGAGGATGGAACCAGTGCTTAATGTGTCTTGTCTAAGGTGGAAAAGTTGTGCTTCGTAAAAAGCAGATTTTGTTCTCTGCCTTTGCATGACTGATGGCTGTAACTCACTGTCATCCCGCTTTCAGTCAGGTGCAGCGTGTGTCCATTGGGAAGGTAAATTTTCACTTTTTATATTGAATCAAACTTGGAACATCAAGACGTGCAAAACACTAAGAATTATATCGTCATAGAAATAATTCTGTCTAGATTGTGAAGAGATAATTATTTGTCTGGTAAGCATTTTTATAAACCCACTTATTTTATATTTAGAAAAATCCTAAATGTGTGGTGATTGCTTTGTAGTGAACTTTCATATACTATGAACTAGTTGTGAGGTAACATTCTGGTAGCTCCGTTAATAACACAAAGTTTCAGAATTAAAGAAATTTTCTATGCAAGGTTTATTTCTCAGATGAATAGCAGGACTTTGTAGTTTTATTTCCACTAAGAAAAAGAAAAGAACTGTTTTTAAACTATAGGCGCATTTGATAAATCAGCAAGGGTATTTTCACAAACAGAATTTAAGTCAACAGAAGAATCTAATAAGTCTATGGCAGGTTCTCTCAAAATTCTGTCAAAATAAACTGCATTCCGAGATACTCAAGATTTGGTTTAGCAATGGAATGAAAGCAGAGATGGGCATTTTCCTCCTATGATTGTGTTGTTTTTTACTTTTGTAAATATTACTTTTACTGGCTATTTTTATAACTTATCCATATGCATGATAGAAAACTTTTAGTTTGTAGCCATCTTCTCCCAAGTTATAGTATTGCTTCATAGAAAACTTCATGTTCAGATATGCTCTGTGAGGCATGTAATAAGCATCACACATTGTAAGGCTTTTTGTGGTAACCACAATTACAAAATGGCAAAATACCTTCTCTGTGTTCATTGTTGTACTTTTGTATAGTGACGTCAGTGACCTTGCCAAAGCCACTAGACTTGGCCCTGACCCCTCCCGTAGGAGCTGATGATCTGCACTTGCATTGCCAGGAGCCAGTTGGCTGGACTCTTGCTCCACATCACTATTTTTAGTTTCTGGACCATCTTTCTTTAAAGCTGAAATTATATATACTCTAAGCCTAAAGTGGTGATTAATTTGGGTATTTGAAAAATCACTGTACCTAAGTGGAGCATGATTAGTCTTGCTATGAGTATCTATTAATCTTAAAACTATCAAGTCAAAAAGTTTGACATTTTATCTTGTAATGTTTAAATAACTTACAGTGTGGTGGTAAATTCTATGAGGCATGAAATTGATCAAAAAGAAAAGAAAATTTCTGGAACATGTTTGATATATTATGTAGAAAATGCAAGTGACCCTTAACCCTGACTGCAGGTAAGAATCACCTAGGGAAAAGTGCTGAGAACTTTGCTGATGGTTCTAATTTGCAGCCAGGCTCGACACTGTTGTTTTAAACTCACTTGCCCTGCCTGGTGCTGATCTGATGGAATCACACTGTACCACATGAAATGTAGCTGGATTCAGTGATAGGCGTGTACATCATTATCTGACACATAATTGTTTTCTACTTTATTGTCCCTTATGAAATGCAGAATTCTCAGTTCCACTCCTAGGAATTCTTACTCAATAAGCCAAAGGTGGTAGGACTTTAAAAATCTATATTTATAAAAATAACAGGTGATTCTTATATAGGTAATCCAGGAATCACACAAAGAAAAGATATTCTAGACTCTAGGGAGGCCTGGCTCTGCCATATGTTAGTTTTTAACCTTTAACAAGTCAGCCTCTCTAAGCCTGGGTCCCCTTGTTTGAAAATGAAGATTGAAGATGAATTTTTACTCTACCTACCTCACAAAGTTGTCAAATTAATAAGGTCAAATGAAAACAATCATATGAAAGCTCTTTTGAAAACTCTAAAGGATTATAAAATATAAGGAATTCAGATTGACTATTGGTGATCTAAGAGGTTTATTTGAGGACCATTGTAGTACATTTCTTAACATATGTTTAATTCATGTGTATATTTCTCTCTCACCCTTTTAAGTCAAAAGATACCAAGAAATTAGATTTTGGGAAAAAAAGTTTTTATCAGGCATAAAAATCAGTTTTCTAATAGCCACAATTTATTTGTGTATCATATTAGTTTCTTCAAAGTACATAAATCTTAACATCACTTCTTCATAAGATATATTTGCACATTTGACCCAAATGTTATTCTTTTTATTTGGTTCTTGTCTTTCTCTTGGAACTGGAGTTAGCTCTCAAAGAGACCAGGTCTGAATTCCCTCATAACTGACAGTTAGTAAACCCTTTCTCTGAAGGCCCAGATTATAACTCATTGATAAGTAAGTCAATAAATCATGAAGCTTTCTGTCTGATAATCTTTCCTGAAACAGCATGAGAGAACCAAAACAAACTTCCATAAACAAAAATAAGAAGTTAAAATAGAAGTTACCAGTTTGAGCTCAAAGATGTTGTCATCTATCACCATCTGCATGATATTATCAGCTGCCAAAATGCTAATTGGTGTTCTTGTATAAGGGGCCAAGTGTGAACAGTTAAGTGAACATTGCTGTGAAAATCTTTACACATCCAGATTTTATATATTTATTTGTATCTTCTCTATTAAATGGATTATTGGTATATATGTGAATGCTGTATTGACCTTTCAGTAATATTTTAATTTTGCTCTACAAAATTAATATATCATTGTTAATCCATTAAGAAATAATTTGGACCATATTATTATCAAGCTAGTGCTCCAAATTAAGGATTTTTCCTTTTTAAAGAGACCATCAAAGAGCTTTGGGCAAAAAACCCAACATTATCAAGTCTCAACTTGATCCAACCAACTTGAACAAGTCTAGACAGTTTTCTTGCCATGTCTTTGTACAGTTGACAACTAAGGAAACAATAGTTTTCTTTTAGGATGTTGGTATATAATCTAAAGGTTTTTGAAAAGTACTTTGATTACAGCAATATTATTTCATCCAGGAATTATGTAAAAGATCTTAGATAGTACTAGGCTCCAAACAGTAATTTGTTTCAGAAAACAATGAACCCAACAGCTAGCACTGAACTTAGCACTTAACAAGCTTTTTTCAATAAGTATTTAAATTTGTGAACAGCTCTTGTCATGCAACTTAAATTTAAACTAAGTGAAATGAATTAGAACTGCATACATTATAACAAATGAAGCTTATTTCCCATAGAGTAATATTACTGTTTTAATTAAAGGAGTATATGTAAAAACATGCCAAACTTTTAATTTTTAAAAGTGAACAGTGAGTCTTAGAAATAAGTAATTAAGCTTCTCTTAGCCTCATGCTAAGGTAAAGCTCTGTGTACCATTTAAGTAAATGAATATTCTAGCTAACCTTTCTGCTGCTTTTTTTAAAAGCAGATTTATAAAAATTCTAAGAATCTCTTCAAATTAGAAAAATTCACCATGTTTTAATGTATCTCATTAGAGGTAGTTATTTCCCACCTCATGGAAATAACTAAAATTATACCTGTTTTAGTTCAGGCTATATCCCCACAAAGTAGAAGTAATTACAATGTGTCAATGAAACAGCGGGTCACTGGCAAGAGCTTAGAAGACATTGTTAGACCAAAATTTCGTTATGGTGATTTTTGTATTGCTTTTTGACATACCAAAGATACATTTAAGTATAATCATATTTGGATGATTTACATAATCTAACATAATAAAATCCCACTGGACTTGGAATTTAAGGACCCATAGTCATGATGTCAAGTGGACTGGTCATTTGATTTCTTACAATCTCAATTTCTTCAGTATAAAGTGAGTAGAAGGTAATTTTTGGTCCAAACCTACCTCACTGGATGTGGTGAGGATCAAATGAGATAATGTGTAGTGTCTCATAAATTACTACACAGTACTGTTTTTGTTAGAATTTAGGCTGATTCTAGAAAACAAGCATATGGTCTTCTGTAGTATTGGGGGGATTTTTTGTTGTTTTGTTTTTGTTTTTGAGACAGGGTCTCACTAAGTAGTGGAGATTGGCCTTGAACTCACTTACATAGTCCAGCCTGGCCTCAAACTCACAGGTGTTGGGATTACAAACATGCGCCACCACACCTAGCTGTAATATTTACTTTTAGCAGTAACAGCAAAATGGGCAACTAGACCAACATTCATTTGGCCAAATCCTTAAATCAGTGATCCAAGTAACCTTTTTTAAAAAGTTTCTTTTTTCAAGAGTAGCTATTCTTTTGAATCATTTGGGTCTTTGATATATGTTACATGAGTGTATGCTCAAATTTTATAAGGTTGAATTTGCAGGTCATTTCTAACAGAAATTTGGGGATCTCCATTGTATGTTTCCTTTTATATGGAATTGTATAAGTACATTCACTTGGCTTGACTAAAATTTATGAGAACAATATAAAGAGGAAGCTAGGTGTTGTAGCTTTGTTTCTGAGTACAGTTAACTATGTTACCTAATTATTTCTGGTTGAAAGTAAGTTTTGTAAAGATGATTACTATGACTTCTTGGTTTTAATCATCATCAGACTTTAAGTTTTAAGTTATGGCACTGAGAATGATTGTGTTTGTGTATATATGAATTGTTTTTAAAACCTATGTACCATTGTTCACACACAAAGTATAGCATTTTTATAGACTGAAGATTTACAAAGGAACTCATGATTCTTTTAAACTTTTTATGACCAATTAAAATGGGAAAAGTACAGTATTTACATTTGTTTGTTATTAGTTATAGCATATTGTGTGCTGTGTAGATAGTAGCAGTTTGCTATTAGTTATACAGTTTCATACACTATTCTTATATAATTTTGATCTATTTTTATATGAAAAATATGTTGGTATCTCTTTATAGTTTAATTCTCTTTGTGTGTGCATGTGTGTGTTTTGATTTTGTTCCAATTATGAGTTTTGGAAAAGGAAGACTAAACATCCTTCACCTTCCATCTGACTATAATCAGTTTTGTTTTGTTTTTCTAATTTTAGCCCTATACTTCTTTAATGGTCATGTTCATATAAAACTATACTTTCAGGATCCACATCTTCTAGGAAAGAAAATGTTAAAATCTATCCAGAACCAGTCATCTTTGTAGACATTCTTTTTTTTTTTTGGTTTTTTGTTTTGGGGGGGATTTTTTTGGTACTGGGAGTTGAACTCAGGACCTTGTGCTTGCCAGGCAGACACTGTGCTGCTGCGCTCTATCCTCAGCCCCTTATTCTGTTGACTTGTAAAGATTTAATGCAAGTTAAGAAGCATATTTCTTACTTGATGATGTTTAATTAGGAAGTAAAACTTTTGTTGATACAAAGATAAAAGAAAGTAAAGTTTTCACTAATATTTTAATCAAACCTTAAACCAGTACAATGTTGCTTCTTATAAAATAAACTAATTCAATCTACATAAATGCATTGAGGGATTATTTCCTTCACATTTTTAAAAGATAATTATCTTTGCCTGTTGTGTCCTTTATGGATATTTTTATTTGGTATGCTAGCATTGTTCATAATTTACTCTGTCTTTAATGAGTACTGAAACCAATTTTTTCAGATAGGGAAACAAATTTTTACTTTGTAATATTTCAGAATTTTAAAAGTCAGTATTCTACTATTCTGCTAGTTACCATTAACTAGTACAGTTATATTTTAAAGTTTTTTAAGCTTGTTACATTTTCTGAAGTACACTTTAATAGTAATAGGCAATATTATTGTTAAGGTAGGTAATATTATTATTTTTTATTATTGCTACCCTAAGGTTTTTGTCATACAACAAACTTAAATAACTTGCAAATATTTCTTTATACTGTGCTTATTGATTTGTTGTTTTTTAGTTTTGTTTGAATAGTTTCTATTTTCTAAGTTGGGAAAGGTCTCTAATGACTGGTAAAAATGCATTACATTATTTTAAAAGTATATCAAGATTTTGAGTCAGGTAAGCTTATATTTAGTCTTGCCTCTCTTTTCAGTGAGCTATACAACTCAAGCAAAGCATTTTACCTCGTTCACCCTGTATTGTCTCATTTGTAAATGAAGGAAAGGAAGAAATTAGTTTAGGTTGTATCTCAAATTCACCCAGCTCTAATTTGCTTCTCCTTTGACTATTTTATAATCATAATTCTGGGCTTACTTTTGTATTTGTTCTTCTTCCCATGAATTGTATTTATTAGGTCAATGTGAAATTTAGTGAATTTATCCTAGTGAAATTTAGACTTACCTTGATAGGATTCAGATATATTAACTTTGTTTTCCGTCCATGATCTAAGTACTTTTTTAAAAAGGAAAATTTTAATAGAGATAATAGAAGTGAAGAGTTATAAAGTTTTTGTAAGCACCTTAAATTAATATACAGAGAAGAACGACATAAAACTTGGTAGTCTTTGTTCTCTTAAATAAGAATATAGCTAGTTAGCCTAAGTTTTACACAGGATGAATTCACTGAGGCTGGGCATAGGTCAGTGGTAAAACATTTGCCTCGCATATGTAAGGCTCTGGGTTTGATCCTAACCCTTGAAAGACAAATATATTCAAGATAAAATTAATGAACAGTTAAATGATAACACTGCCCCATTTCTCATTTAAAAACTATCGTTTTACCCAACATTAAAATAATTATAAAATCTGAAAGAAATTATAGAGGAGCTGATTGAAGTTTTGTTATAGTTATTCTTAAATTGCATTCTTAGATTCTTTGAGTAAATGTAGTTGCCAGATTATCACAGGCAAGTAAATGTCCTGGTTAAAATAGTTAGAAATGTGTGGTTTGTTATTTTTTCTAGCTATGCAGGATATGTTTCCAGAAATGCTCCTTAATTATTGTAAAATGTTGAGATTCCATTAGTTCGTCTTTCAGCATTATTCTCTTGCAGGTTAATAGTGTTTTCTGAGAAAAAGTCCAAAGAGCTTCATATTACCTTTAAAGATCATTGTCTTCACTCTGATCATCTACTTTAGCTCATCTCAATCTCTTGAACACTCTAGATTGGCAATGAGGGTTTTGCATTTGAGATCTGATGTGTAGCGAGAACAGTGCAAAACTGAAATAGGTGTACTAGCTTCTAATATGATTTCCTTAGCTACGTTTGTTTCCTTGTCTTCTGTAATTTCACTAGCTCATGTAACTGCCCTGGCTTCCAGAAATTAAATTAGATACCACCCTTTTAATTCAGAGGTGCCTATACGTTCATACGTATAGGATATAGCAGTGTTTCAGTTATGGACAGGCGACATCTATAATGGTCCCATAAGATTGTGTCCCCCAGTGACATCAGATGCTTGTCAGATTGTGAGTATACCAGCGATATTCACTCAGTGACGAAACCGCCTCGCAGCACATTTCTCAGTGTCCACATTATAAACGACACATGACTGCATTGTAATGTTATTGAGAGTGCTCGTAAAAATAACAACAAATTTTGCATTTTCAGGCTTTGCAAGTCTTTGTTGTCACCTTTGTTAAATTTGGACTCAAGGTCTGATTTCTTTGAACATTTTTTGAGTTTTGATAGTGAGATATTCTGTAAGATAGGCCAAATAATCCTAGGAAGAGGTATATTTATCTGTCGTTTTCCTATTTATCTAGCTACTCCTTCTGTCCTCAGTTTTGAAAAGCAAATTGACAGATGTCTTCCCTTACCCTTGCCTCAGATCAGTTTTCCCTGAAGTAATCTTGTCAACAGAAACATGAAATAATTTATGACTGATGAGATCAATAAAGCAGTTCTTTTTATATTAAGCTGAAGTGAATATATACTTGAAAATAATAATGTATCTTCTTTGTATGTGAACTTCAAATTTTAAAAATCATGAAAAGGACTCTCCAGTGTAAAAACATCAGTCTGGAAGTTCTTTTGTCATCAGGTGCTCTTTCTACTATAGCTGTGAATTATCAGGCTAAACCTGAATGTTTTGATTATCATTCATCTTTTTATAATGCCTGCCTTCTGTAGGATAATCCTGTTTCATGTGTCTTTAATACTAACTTCAAACAATTTCTGTTTTTATTTTCAATTGTCTAATTTTATTTTTTGAGTTCTCATTGAATTTTAGAAGTGTCATACATATGAAGGAGTGGGTACAGTTTGGACACACACTTTGCAGGATAAAGGTACCGCTATGACTGTCTCTTCCCCCAGCCCTAAAAAAAGAGGTTTATTGACAACTACAAAGCTAAATTAAACTTGCTTATTTTGTTATTTCAAATAGCTATGGAAGCTGTTTCTTTGGAACTAAAATGTTTAAATTACAAAAATACTTCTCTGTACTTTAATCTGATAGTAAATTTGGAAGATTATATATGTGTGTGTGTGTGTGTGTGTGTGTGTGTATAATAGTGACCTTTAGTTATTTTACTTTCTGTAATATGTAATACCCAGAGCTCATATTTATTTAGCGTAAGCCATTTTTTGAGCCTTTTTCTACTGTGTCTTGTTTTCTTGACATTGCACATTGTTGTATATGTTAGACGATCCTGGTCTCTCTTGGTACACAACTCTCTTGTAGATCACTTATTCTGTCTGAGAGTTGGGCCAAGGAGGTTCTTACTACAGGGACATAATTGGGTGATATTTCTAAACTATGTGAAATTGCTGGTTTTTTTCAAAAATGACCAAATGTTAGCAATTTCATAATATGTGTTCAAGAAACAACCAAACAAAAGACCTGTCAGAACGGACATGCCGAGCGCTCATCCTGGCTCTTTTTATCAGCCTGTTAGGCTCCAGGAAGGAGACGCTGCAGAGAACCATAGTCTTCTCGAAACAGTTCTGCTTCACCTTATTGCTAAATTCTCTGGTTTTGAAAGATACTTCATCCAATTAAAGCAATACCTTTTGGGCATAAATTACATAAGCCTTTCATTAAATCCCTGTGTAGTTTTCAAGTTTAGATGTTATCACAGTCATCAAAGTACATTTTAGTCTGTGAGTATCACTTAGAGGTAAAATAACCCCTCACTTCTAATGTCGACTCAAATTTTGCTAACTAAAGAATTATATCCTCTTGGTAGACATTCTGCAAAATAATGAATACGATGTTATGTATCAATTTTCCATAAACTTTCTTTTAAAGATTTTCTTTATGTTTCATGATACAAGAATGCAAGTGTATGAGTATAAAAATGCACATGGAGAGATGAAACTCCTATCCAGGAAACTCAATTTTTTGTTCTAGAAAGTTGTATATTAGGTTGTTCCAAACTTAGATTATATCTCTTAGATTATAGATTATATAAATTCTATTATGAGTAATAAGGGTAACAGCCAGCAAAAGCTAATCTAGTTCAGGGTGTACTCTAGAATTCCTCTAGCATCTTGGTTTTGGTTAAATTTTTACAGTGGAGAAAGCTAATTTTAATCTCAATGACTGTCTGGGACACTTCTTTAAGATAATGTGTTTATGATGCCCCAAGCCCTGCCCATGTACACGTTCTGTCTGACCTGCTCCTCAACTGTGGCCTCCCCAAAACTTTCTTGCCTCCGTTCTGTCCCAAACAGTCCTCATCAATAGTTCCAAACTGTGACCCATCTTACATGGTCAGAAATAGAAATTTGCTTTAACGCATTCATATTAAAACCTTAATGACTCTAGCCCTTTTTCTTAGAGAAATCTGCATTAAAAACAAATGTGTTGTTGTTGCCACAAATTAATCTCAATGAGCAAAAAACTGAACTTTAAAACAAAAGTGAAAATTATTTTGTTAGTGTTGGTAAGACTATTTTTGAGGCAAGAAATATCACGAAGTGACCTAACTGAGAAATCTGCCCCCTTACCTGAAGCCATGTGATGTCTGGAAGTACTGTACACTTTCGGTGACCTTAGAGAAGGGGGCAGGTCACTGCATTTATGGGTCTTGTGAAGTCTGGCTGCTGATGCTGTTTTTCTCCTTCAGTTGAGGTGGTGTCTGGTGCAACGCAATTTCCCTCATCAAACCCCTCAGACTGTGCTTCCATCTCATCCTACCTCAGCTCACTGCTAGGTCTCTCTTCCAGCTCTGTTCATTGGTAGGAAACTTACAGGTAAACACTGCTCATGCTTGTAAAATAAAGCCGCCATTTTATTGTAACCCACAATTTGTCAAGAGATATAAGGGTAGGAAAGATAATCCTTTTTACTCTAGAAATTTATTATTTCTAAACGGCTGTTCTTAGCAATGTAATTTTTTCAAACTATATGAATTAAATTGCTGAGGTGATTCTAAATTGATTCTGGAATTTTAACTTTGCTTTATCATATAAGCATCCAGCTAAAGTTTACACCGAAGACTTGTATTTTGTGGCATTAGTTCTTCTTTATACATTTACCGAAATTATTCATTCATTTCCAGATGAGTGGGAACAGTGCTGCCGTGGGGATCTGTGTAGGGCAAGTGCACTCGGTTAGAGCATGAACTGTACTTCACACTAGATGGATGTGCTTTGCACTCTGCTCTTGTAGATTTGTTTACAGTAGAATGATGTCTGTTTTTGTAAATGTTTTTTCTTAGCACTTTAACTGTGAGTGTACAAACTTTTAAATGTAGTGGTTGTATATTTTGGTTATAAACTGGAAGTTTTTAATAAAATTAAATAATTTGTTCTCTTTTTCTGTCCTTAGTATCTGATTGAATATAATTTTCTGTGTCATCTTCCAGACTCAGTCTATTTGACATATTAACATTCCTATTTTTAAATTAGGTTTTATATATTTATACTATTACTAAGTTTTAAATTAATAATTACATGGGAATCCCAGTACTGTGGGGCATAGATACGTATAGATACACACCACCCTGTACCGTGTCCCTCGTGCTCATACTCACTTTGTCAGTACAGGTGGCAACCACCTCTGGCCATTGTTACACCTTCAGTGAGGTACCGCCACTAGGTGCACGGTAGCAGCTCAATAAATACCTGTTGAAAATGAATACATTAAGTATCTACATCTACTTTCTCATAAGGAATCTTATATAGGCAAATAATCAGGTGTTTTGTTTTTTCATACACAGTAGGGTAGACTAGGATTTATATATATATACTAGGATTTATATATATATAGACTAGGATTTATTTATATAAAACCTGTATTGTAGGAATCACCCTACAAGTTTATCCCCAACTGGGGGACAAACAAGGATGAAAAAAAGACAGAATTAAATTAGAAAGAGGGGCTGGGGGCTCTTGCCTCTAGTGGGCAAAGAGCCCTGAGCATTTGACTCGCCTTGCATTTATTCACTTAGATGTGGGAGCAAGCAATTAGAATAGCATGAGGTTCACCTGCCTCCTATTGTCTGTCTATAACCAGGTAGACAAGCGGATCTCAGCTGTGTTGACTCTTCCCTGGAACTTGCAACCTGCAAGCATGCCAGCTTATTTGCCAGAGGGAGAACAGCTTGCCATTCCCCACTTCATGTCCACCGGGAAGGTCAATTAGGCCTCTGGTCTCCTACACTCCCACTTTTAGTTTTTGTAATAGCAGCAGCTGAGTATATTTATCGCTGCTTCTCATCCACAAGGGAAGTGTGTAGATGTAGTCATTCTGTCTTTTGTTTTGAGGTCTGATTTTTAACAACTGTGTCTTCACCCATAGTTGTAATGTATCTACATTGGCTTCTTTCAAGTGCCTAGCGGTGTCTGATTGCTATAGTATTTCTAACTAACTTAGATGTTCCCCCTCTAAGGAAGCACCCCTAACTGCCACAGGGAGGCAAATGGTGAAGACTGTTCTAGCTACTTCTGGCTGAAGAGGGTTGTAGTTGTGATTGGCAGCCAGAGATACTCCCCAGAGGGAATCTAAATAAAGGCCCTCAATAGAATTAGGCATTCATATCTCAGGTAGGCTTGTAGTTTTGAGTGTGCTATGATATTAATATCTGATGCTCTGGGCAGGCCTCAACAACGGACAAGTCTTTCTGCCTCTTGGGTAGTTTTCTTCAGTTGTCATCTGGAAGAAGGAACTCACTGGTGAGAGCAGAGTCAAGCTCCACCATGGTTACTTCATAAGGGAGATTTCTCCATGGTCACACGTTCCCAAAGGGCACCTACACCTTCGGTCGATTTCCTACATTGACACAAGCAAACTTGTGCCCCGATGCCAACAGGGTAACTGGTTCCTCCCGTTTCCCCACCTCAGGGACCACCGTAACACTCATGGTTTCTCCTTTTTTCCATGCTCTTGTACTTTTGACCAATGTAATTCCACCAGGATGCTATCTATATCAACAGGATTCAAAAAATTAAGTGTAAATATTGCAAGATCAAGGCAGTCTTGTAGCTTATTATGACTTTTCCCCCTTTTTTGTTTTTGTAACTGCCATTCTAATGTCAAATGTGTATGCTCAACGATAGCTTGTCCTTGTGGATTATAAGGAATTCTGGTAGAACGAATAACATTCCACTGTGGCAAAAATCTTTCAAAGCTCCTGGTTGAGTAGGCAGGACCAGACCAGGGATATAGCTCAGTGACACAAGCACCTGCCTGGCAAGTGCAAAGTCCTGAGTTCAATTCCTAGTATCAGAAAAAAAAAGGCAGACTCCCATTTTTGCAAATGTTGAAAGACAGTGTTGAAATATGTGCCCTTCAGTCTTACCTGCATGGCAGGTAGCATACATACGATGGGAGTGAAGTATCTATACTAACTTGCACATACTGAAGTTGCAAAATTGGAGTATCTGTGTTACACCTATTTGCCATAGCTCATTTGCCTGGAGGCCTTTGGGATTACAGCCTTCTGATGGAAGTGATGCGGTAAGGTTTGGGATGCTGGGCAAGATTGTACATATGGCATGCCTATAATCTGGAAAATTTAAAGTCAGAAGTTAGGGACCAAGAAATCCAGTGAGACAGTAAGGAGTGGGCAATATGGTCAGCATAAGAAGCACAGTCGGAGACTAATTCAAAACCTGTTATTTACCAAAGCAGTTTCTATTTTCTAGAGCTAATTAAGAGGATATGGGGAGAATTCAAATCTGGTTCTCCTTGGAGGTTTTACATAAATTGCTTCAATGATAGGTATTCTTAGTTTGGGGCAAGTCAAATTACTGTACCCTAGTAAGTTTTAGAAATCATTCAGTGTTTGTAATGAGTCTTCTTAATGTTAATTTCTGAACTTGAACTACTCTTTTCTGTTACTAGCATTCCCAAGTAACTATAGGTGTGATAGTTTGAATTTCTCTGGGGCTCTGCATAATCCATGTTGTATCAAAGCCATTTAGTCTCTGCAAAAAGAAGGGTAAATTGTTGCTGAGAATTGACAGCAAGCAATATATCATCCATATAATATATAGGCTTGAGGCAGTGTTTTTCAAATAGGCTCTAAACCTGCCCAACAAAATACTGTCACAGGGTGGGACTGTTATCAGGGCACAGGCTCAGCAAAGCTAGGGGCAGGAACAGCAAAAGCAAAACGAGGTTGGTCCTACAGACCGAAGGGGATGGTAAAGAAGAAATCCTTAAGATAAATAACTGTCATAGACCAGCCCTGTGGAACTTCAGTGGGAGAGGGAACTCCAGGCGCAGAGCACCCATAGGGTATATACATGCCTTGGGGTATATACATGCCTTGGGGCGTATACATGCCTTGGGGCGTATACACGCCTCGGGGTGTATACACGCCTCGGGGTATATATACGCCTTGGGGCGTATACATGCCTTGGGGCGTATACATGCCTTGGGGCGTATACATGCCTTGGGGTATATACATGCCTTGGGGGATATACATGCCTTGGGGTATATACATGCCTTGGGGTATATACATGCCTTGGGGCATATACATGCCTTGGGGCGTATACATGCCTTGGGGGGTATACATGCCTTGGGGTATATACATGCCTTGGGGTATATACATGCCTTGGGGCGTATACATGCCTTGGGGCGTATACATGCCTTGGGGGATATACATGCCTTGGGGTATATACACGCCTTGGGGTATATGGGCGTATACATGCCTTGGGGTGTATACACGCCTTGGGGTGTATACACGCCTTGGGGGATATACACGCCTTGGGGTATATACACGCCTTGGGGGATATACATGCATTAATAGCTCCTTAGTCATGAAGCAGGCTCCACTTTCCTGATTTCTTTGGTATAACGAAAACAGGAGTCTTCCAAGGGCTGGTGGAAAGTTTGATATGTTTCACCTTCAGCTGCTCTTTTAGTAATGTTTGTAATGAAATGAGCTTCTCCTTTGGTAGGGGCTATTGATCCACCCAAACAGAAACACCAGTTTTCCATTTTAATGAGAGAGTGGGGTTTTTTGGATGAGGAGAAGCTACAATTATCCCCATTAAAAATGTGTGTTATAGCCAGGATCTTCCTTTTCATTCCTCTGGTAGACTTCTACAGGTTCTGACATCTTTCTATCAAAAGATAGGATTGCCTTATTAGTAACTTGCATTTGCCATTCTTTTCAGCAGATCCCTGCCCCACAAACTGACTGGGATCCCTGAAATAAATACCTGAAGGGCTCCCCTACAGCTGTCAGGGCTTATGTAAGGCAGAGGTATAGCACTCTGCATAATCTGTCTGGGTGACCTGAAGCCCACCAAGGAAGTGTCTGCTGCTCAGGCAGGCCAGGCCGGTGGCCACTGAGATGAAGCCATAACCAGAACATCTGTACCTGTGTCCATGAGCCTCCGAAAACATTTTGCTTTAATCTTTTTTTAAAGAGGAAAAAAAACCCCAAAATTTCAAAACAAAAGAATACAAAAAGGAAAAAAAAATAGGAGAGCAACAATGGTTAATGCATTGCATATTGTTCTTTAATTAATAATATTTTTCATTTTAAAGAAAAATGTTTTTCAAAACAAGATGATAGGGTAATAATGGTTAGTACTTTACATATTGTTATCTTTAAATGCGTTACTCAGAGCACAAGATATCAACATTGAATTATACAAGCAATATTAGCACAAACTTTTCTTCTTTAATCTTAAAACTGTATATGGGTCTGTGGCCTGTGATATTTTGAGTAAAGAACACCTTACGGGGGGTACTGTTAAATCATAAACTTCTCAGCTAATAGCTGTGGTTCTGACAGCCAGTAAAAGAATTAGTTGAACAGTATAATCTCCTGCTTCAAAAACCCAAACATTGGCCAAGGATATAGCTCAGCAGTACAGTGCCTATCTGGCAAATGCAGGGTTCTGAGTTCAATTCTCAGCACCAATAAACAAAAACCCAAACATCATGTGACTGAACCACAACCTGAATTTCCCCCACATAGTCTGAATCAATAATCACAAGGAGTACTTCAGCACCCTGTAAGTTTAATCTACTTTTTCCTTTAAATTCATAGAACCTAAGAGAAGAGGAGCCCAGATTCCAGGGGGGATTTTAACAAGTTTATCTCTGCCAATGAAAGTCACCTGTTCAGCAGTAGAAAGGTCTAATCCTGTGTTTCCTGGGGTTCTGATGATAAGAGATTCAACCATCCTCTAGAGACCCACTGAGGATTGGAGCTGTCAGCCTGTGCCGGGGATGCCCCCTGTGAGATGCCATCTTGATAATATTTAAAGGAACATTGATTAGGACTGTGATTTCCTTTTTTCCATCTAGGACAGGGATTCAGCATTTTCCCCTCCAGGAGGGATAATTACACCCTTTCTTGCCGGGAGTTTAATGCATTATATATAGATATGCCCTGTTTTGTCTCAATCAAAACATTGTAGTTTCTGATTTTAATTAAACCAAACATAGCTTGAGCAAACATAGAGGACTTAAGACCTTTGGTACCCACATCTTGGCACACTTTCACATAGTTTCCAAGATTTTTAGTTGCTTGGATGGGCCCTGGATAGAGTGCTTGTTTATAGTCCTTATTAGCATTCTCAAAAGCCACCTGCAACAAAAACTCTCTGCTGCTTCGGCATGCAGTATCTGTCATCAGACAGCTTCCTTAACCTGACTAAGAATTGGGCAGAAGGCTCCTGTGAGCCCTGAAGAACGCATGAAAAGGACTGAGTGGGTGTACCTTCCTCAGGAACAGTTGCCTAGGCTTGTTTCATCTTGAGAGATAGTCCTGGTAAGTCTGGTCTGGAAGGGTTAACTGTGGGACTAGATCTGAGTATGGAGTTGTTGCTAACAGCATATCCTCAGTAACCGCAGGATGTCCTGCTCCTCAATTCTGTGTGCTTGGTCGGCTGCTAACTCTTGAAGATTAACATGGAAATTTAAATGTTGCCCTGCAGAATGATAGGACCTAGCAAAGTGCTTAATGTCTAAAGGAGCCAGGTATAAAGCTCCTAGGACAGAGTCCAACAAGCCCAACGTGAAAGGTGCTTGAACCCCCATTGTTCCTGATGGTGGATTTTATTTCTTTATGCAACTTATATGCCAGAGGATTATGCCTATGAACATTTTGTTGTGGATTGTTAGGGTTGGGATGGTTATTAATTGAAACTGCACATGTTCCAAAGAGCGCTCTGTTAAGTGCAGCCTGCCTAACCAATCTCTGATAAAGGAGACACTACTTCTATCAACCACAGATGGAGCGAAAGAGGGAGAAGAGGAGAAAAAAGAAGAGCTGTGTCACAGCTGGAGACTCACACTGGGCCCCTTCACTGTCGCTTTGTAGACAGCTCAAGTCTGAAAGTTCTACCAGACTGATGGAAAGCCTTCACCAATCCCACGCAGCATTACATGAGCTACTTGCCATAATAAATATAATAGAAGCCTGTGGACATTTCACATGCAGTGCGTCAACAAAGTTTATATTTTTATTTTAGGAATTTTTAACACCAGACTTGTTAGAAAAGTGCTAAATATGGGAAATAAATCCGTGCACTATATCTGTAAGGAGCTTCTCATTTCCCATATGTCCTGTCGCCAGAAGGGCAGAGGAAGGAAGTTATTCTCTCGCAACCAACTGGGCACAGTTGTGTCAGCTCAAAGGAACTGTTGGTGACAGAGCTCAGGCTAGGGTGACACGCGGACCTCTCAGCCATCACTTTAGCGGAGTCCAGATGAACGCTGCCCATAGTGATATGGGGAAGCCTCTTGCATTTTCAATGTGACGATAATTTCAGAAACCTCCCAAGGTTGTGTGGGCCATGTGGTTTTAAGGAATTGGTTTTATTTCTCGAGCCATTGCTGTAGCATTAAAATTAATTAGCAAAGCCAGAGAGCTAAGGAGAGAGCAAACTAAAGCCTTTAAAACTCCTCTTGCTTCATCTTGTTCTGTTGATCAATAGTGTTTTGTTTTTGTTTTTTGCAGAAACATGATTTACTTAACAAATAGTGCTAGGAAAAGCAGATATCCTAATGTACAAGAAGGAGACTGGAACCCTATCTCCTTGTACAAAACTCAGTCCAAAATAAGCCAAAGACCCAGATACAAGAACTGAAAACTTGAAGCTGCTAAAGAAAACAGGACCCGGGTGAGATGGCACCCGCCTCTAATCCCAGCACTCAGGAGGCTGAGGCAGGAGGATTGTTGTGAGTTCAATGCTAGCTGTGGCTATGTATTGAGCTCAAAGCTAGCCTGGACTACATAGAGACCCTGTTTTTAAAAAAGTGAAAAAAGAGGAAATACTTGAAGGCATAGTCAGTGGCAAAAACTTCCTGAATAGCACACCAATAATAAAGGAAATAACAGCAAGAATTAACAAATGGGATTGCATCACATTAAAAATTCTGCACAGCAAGAGCAACAACCAACAGAATAAAGAGATAGCCTACAGAATGGGAGAAAAAAATATTTGTCAGCTATTCTTCCAACAGCATTAATATCAAGAAAAATATAAAGAATTCCAAAAGTCAACACCAAAAAAAATCAAATAGCTCAATCAATAAATAGGCAATGTAAAACTATTCAACATCTTTAGCCACGAGGGAAATGCAAATCAAAACTACACTGAGGTTCCATCTCACCCCAGTCAGAATGGCTAGCGTCAGGAATACAAGAAGAGCTAAACCTGCTTGTGCCTGCCTGTAGGAGGACCACATAGTGAGATGAAAGAGAGAGACAGGAGATAGAGAGAGAGAAAGAAAAATGCCGGCAAAGGTGCAGGGGAAGAGGAGACTTTCTTCACTGCCGGTGGGAATATAATTAGCCACTATGGAAGGTTTTTAAGGCCCCTCAAAAAACTAGACGAGTTACCATACAACACAGCTATACCACTCCTTGGTATATACCTGAAGGAATTAAAGTCCACATACTGTTGGGATACCTGCATATCATTTTTATTGCAACACAATTCACAGTAGCCAAAATATGGAGCCCATCTAGATGCCAGTACACTCAGTGGAGTATTACTCAGCCATAAAGAAGGATGGAATGAACTGAAAATCACCGTGTTAATTGAAATAAGCCAGACTCAAAAAGACAAGCATCATATTTCCCCTAATATATAGAATCTTGCATTCAGATGATAGGTGTGGCGGTGGACAAAAAGTTCAGGGAAGATTTGGGAAGTATTTTGAAGGTAGTGGCAGCAAGAATTACTGTGACGGGATGTGACAGGTGAGGAAAAAGGAATGAAAGATGAGTCAGCGTTCTGGCCGGAGCAGACTGGTGAGTCTGGTGTCACGTCGTGAGAAGGGAAGATGAAGGGAAGAATAGGCGCTGGAACGGGCAAAGCTACTGTGGACAAGTTAAGTTCAAGGTGGCCATGAGCTAGCCAAGAGGAAACGCCAGGGAAGCAACTGGACATACAAGTCTCGTGCTCTGACTGAGATTGTGGCCTGACATAGATATTTGAGAACCATCAACATGTAGATAGCATTTAAAACCACTGATCTATGTGTGATCACCTTGGAGAAGACTAAAGAATTTGTGTAGAGGTAAAAGGCTGGGAAAAGAGATCAAGAGAAGCCAGTAAGGTGTGAAGAAAACCAAGGGAATGTGTTATCAAAGAAGCCAGAAGAGAAGCTTTCGCAAAGAATGAAGTTCAATTTGTCAAATGATGCTTAAAGACCAAGGAAGCTGAGCCTGGTATGGTGGTGCGTGCCTGTCATCCCAGCACTAAGAAGGCTGAGGCAGGAAGATCACCTAGAGTTTGAGGCCAGCCTGGGCTACTTAAGGAGTTCAAGGCCAGTGTGGACTTCATAGTGAGACCCCATGTCAAAAACTAAACCAAACCAAAACAACAAAAAAACAAAGACAATGAAAATTAGGAATGACCTTTTAGCTTTGACAACATGGACATTAGTTTTAAAAACCACTTGAATGGACTGGGAAGGAAGCTGGTTGGGAGTGGAGTGAAGATTACATGGGGAATTTGCTTTTCCAGCAGCTAGAAGATTAGATACATACAATGACCTTCCCAACAAAAGCAGCCAAAATACTGAATGATACGTAAAAATCTCCTTTATAATTGCCTTGCTAAGCTGGCCTGATCTTACCAACAAAAGTCAAAAACAAGGTAAAAGCGAAAAAATGTTAGAGATAAGCACCACCATCAGCTTCTGCTCTGGGTGTTCTGTTGAGCTCAGCATGTGGGCAGCAGGAGAAGTCTGCAGAAAGCTGGACCCCCAAGGGGTTATACATACATTCAGTGTGAAGGAGAGGGACACAGGACAGGGCACCAAAGAAACTTCATTGCTTCAGAGTGAGCGCTTTGTTAGTCAGCTCAAAGTTAGCAGGAAGATAGCAGAATCTCCCCTGAGAATTTGTAATCATGTCTGTCACCATATACATTTTTGGTGCAACTATTTTATTGCCTGTGTATAGAACATAACTCAAAGGGTTCTGGATTACTCTAACTTCATACAGTTAGCAAAAACAAGCCCCATTGTCTTTGGAGGAATTGAGTTTTCAATTCAGAGGTCATGCAATTTCCACAGCAAAATCTGCAAGAGAAATGAACAGTTCAGAGTCAAAACTAGCAAAACACACCAGATAAGACAATATCATCAGAGGGCTGGGGATATAGCTCAGTGGAACAAGTGTCTGCCTGGCAAGCACAAGGTCCTGAGTTCAATCCCCAGTACCGCAAAAAAAAAAAAAAAAAAAAAGACAATATCATCAGAGATCCTATTCTCCAAAGACTTTGTGTTTTAAAAGCAGTAGGTACAGAATATAAAATAAAATTTGATGAATTTAAAGAAACAAAGATACTTGGTGTGTAAGAAACAGGATGCTAGGAAAGTAGACTAGGAAGGTTTGAAAAAAATAACAAGACCTAATTGAATTTCTAAGTGTGGACAATTACACTTTAGTAACTGAAATTAGAAACAGCAAATTAAATGTCGAGTGATCAGTGAAATATAGTAAAACAAGGTGACTTTTAAGTGTCCCCAATTTTTTTGATTCTCTTCAAGAAATGAGCTTAATTTTGCCCTTCTCATCTGTGTGTTAGACATAGTGACACGTCTAGGAAATGAACAGAGCAGAGTGAAGGTGTGGGATGTGGGAAATGGGGTCACAGAAGGCACTGTGGCATCCTGATGCTTTGTTTTTCATTTTTCTCTCTCTCCTGGGACACCCAGCTCTTACGAGGACACCAGGCAGCCCTGTGGCAAGGTCCCAAGTGAGGCACTGAGGCATCTTGAGTGAACCTCCTTGGCAGAGGAGTCCTTCCGGGTCGTGCCTTCCCATGACCGCAGCCCAGTCTGACAGCTTCACTGCTAAGAGACACTGAGTTACACCCATTCGACCAAGCCACTCCTGGATTCCTGACTCTCACCAACTGTGAAATGCAAGTGTGTGTTACCTGAAGCCGCTAACCTTGGGCATGCTTTATTGTGTGCCCACCATAAATAACACAGATATGCCTGGGATTGCAGCAGGCTGGGAGGTGGGGGCAGGACAATCACAAGCAAGACCCTCTCTCAAAATTTAAAAGGGACTTTTAAAAAACGCCTGGAGATTAAGTCAGTGCAAATGCCTTAGGTTCAATTCCTAATAAAAAAATTATTTTAAAGAAATTACCGCAAGTGCAAGCACAGACAGGTAAAGAGAAAACGTGAAGTGACATTAAGTCAGCGTTATGGTTTATATCGAGGTGCCCCCATGCCACATGCACACACAGGTGGGGGTGAGAGGTGACTGGGCCATGGAGCTGTGACACTCCTCGGTGCACCAGTCAGTCCACTGGTGAGTTTATAGCCCAATGTGATGGTGGGAGGAGGATCCTGATTGGAGGAGGTGGGTCCCTGGGGACATGGCCTGAGTCTGTCTTCTGCCCTTGATCTCTCGCTATTTCCTGTCTGTTGTGAATCGCTCCTCTGCTGGCCGCCTCTGCCATACTCACCTGACGTGGAGCCTGCCGACCATGCAAGGACTGAGACGACGGAAGTGTGAGCTTCCCTCCCATAAGGTAAGCTGGCCTCCACTACTGTGTCACAGGGAGGAGAAGGTGACTAAGACGGTCGGTCGGCATTCTTGAAAAACTAATGGTAAAAAGAAAATGTTCAGAGCTGAGGATTTGCTAGAATTGTTGAAAGGTGCTAATCATCAAGTCTGTGGAGCCCAGTCAATCCTTTTTTTAAAATCAAAACCAGGGCCTCACACAGGATAAACACACACTCACCACTGAGCTGTACCCCAGCCCGCCCGCCCGCCCTCCCTCCCTCCCTCTCTCTCTCTCTCTCTCTCTCTCTCTCTCTCTCTCTCTCTCTCTCTCTCTCTCTCTCTCTCTCTCTCTCTTTGTCTTTTTGAGACAGAGTCTCATTATGCAGTTCAGGCTGGCCTTGAGCTCACTTTGTAGTCCAGTCTGCTCTCAAACTCAGAACACTCCTCCTGCTTCAGCCTCCCAAGTGCTGGGATTACAGGTGTGCACCACCATGCCCAGCTGATAATCTTTTTTTAATTGCTCTTAAACCTTACAGGAAAGCTGCAGAATGCCAGAGGGGAAGAAATAAAGCATCCAGAGCAGAGGCAGATCCGTCGTAAAGGATTGATAACCATTGCACCGAAGGCTGATTTATCTACAGCAATAGTAGAAGCCCGAAGACAGGAGTATATCTTAATTTACTGAGAGGAAAACAACTGTAAACTAAGATATATAACCCAGCAAAACTATCTCTCAAGACCAAGAGCTAAAATAAGTATCTGGGTAGCCCACATAACCTCTCCAAACCCTCCACATCCTCCTCTTCTTCTTCAACAGGAAGAGTAACACTGTACAAACACACACCCTGAGTGTGACAAGAGGATAAACCTGACAAGTTTCAAATTTCCTGAAGTGGCAGACACTCTTTTACAGCAGAGATTTCTCTTGATTTCCCACTGCCAAGCTTTGCAGGGGTCCAGGCAAGGAGCAGGGTCCAGAAAACCTGCACTTAAGTAAGAAGCAGGTATTGAGATAGAGTCCATTTTAAATACTGAAAACACAGGACAAAAGTCTTGTCAGATCAGGCACTAAAGGGCCTTAAAAAGAGATGCAAGAGGTAAGGAGGTGATCATCGTGAAAGGGACAAAGAGAGTCGAAATAAGGGGACAGGAGGGAGATGTGCCCTTTGAGAGCTGGATAATAAAAGGCATCAGAAAATCAAGAGGGGACAGCCGGGTGTGGTGGTGCATGCCTGTAATCCTAGCACTCGGGAGGGTGAGACAGGAGGATTATTGCAAGTTCAAGACCAGCCTGGGCTACAAAGTGAGCTCAAGGCCAGCCTGAACTGCATAGCAAGACCCTGTCTCAAAACGACAAAAAAACCAAAAAGGAAATGTTTGCAGTTTAACAGGACAAAAGAGAACCAAAAAGTCAAAGAACACACAGCCCCTCCTTCTGCCCATCTCCCAAAGCTACTCACAAGAGGGTACCTCTGAACTAGCCACCAACCCTGTCCGAGACGTGCACAGATGTAAGCAAACTCGCTTTATCGACCTACTGCAAGGGATGAAAATCAACACTTCAGCTTGGCACATTTCATCCCTGCTGTCCAAGTCTGAGAGAAACTGTGAGCAGAACACTACCCAGGCATAAGAAAAGACTAGAGTCTTTACATGGAATGGGTCCATTTGATCCAGAGAAAACTGACTGAAATGCCGCTTCTGAGACCTCCTGGCGTGGTGTGCCAGCCACGGTCCCAGTGAGTCTCATCACCTGCACGGTCCCCACCCGTGGCATCTGTGGGCACGACCTTCGGTTACCTTCTCTGCATTTAAGTTTTGAAATTAGTTTCTTTAATTGTTTATTTTCTTAAATAGTGGTAAAATATACGTTTACAGTTTTGAACCATTTTAAGTGTACGGTTCAGTGGTATTAACCAGTTCAGTGGTTTTTTTGCCACCATCACTTTCAGTCATACCCAGAACTCACTGCACCTAGTAAATTTGAAACTCCAACCCCAGCCATGCACCCTAATCTTAGCCCTAACCCTAACCCTTAATATCTACCGCTAAACCCCTAACCCTAACCTAATTCTAAGTGGTTCCCGGCAACCATGACAGGAGCAGATTTCCTCTGCTGCCGAGTTCAGAGCCAGCCGACTACGGACTGGAACTCTAGACCTTTCCTCTAGATTGCATGCCTCGGGTATTGGGTTTCGGTGAGGAGAAAGTGACTTAGAACAGTCTCTTCACAGTGATTAGTCCTAAGGTGGCTAAAAATGATGCCAAGATGGACCCGTGATATAGCCCAGTGGTGGAACACTTGCCTAGTGTGTGATAGATACCCTGGGTTCAGTCCCCAGTGCCACACACGCACACGCACACACACACACATGCACACACACACACACACGCACAGGAATGCTGCCCAAAAAATGTGTTTACTTTCTATGCTGTCTTATAATACATCTTATTGTTGATATATAACTGACTTGTAATTTGGTAAAACCATGTTTTCCACAGATTGTTAAGGCTATTTTCAAAATATTTAAACTGGAACACATTAATAAATTTGGTCACTGGTGTTACACGTCACTTCAGAGTCCAACCATCTCCTCTCCTTGCCTGGTGATTCCACAACGAGCCTCCCAAGGGTGATGGTTCAGAGCCAGGCCTCACCCTGCTGATTCAGCTCCCCTGCCACAGGGCGGAACTGGGGCTATCCTGGGTTCTGTTGTGAGCTGTTTGCTGCTAGGCTGTCTAAGCTGGTTGCTTCTAATAAATCATTGCCCTTGGAAGAGCTTACAGCAGCCTTTTATGTGTGTGCTGTGGTTTGGGGGCAGAATACCATCAGCACACACTCCCAGTTTTGATTTGAATTTGGCTCTAATTTCTGGGGATGAGAAGTCCAGGGTAGGACTCTGGGAAGGGTGGCCACAGGGGAGCAGAGCTGGCCACTGCTGGTGAAGCAGCGGGGTCACTGGAGTTGTTACTGCGTCACAGTTTACATCTGAAATGCTCCCTGGGCCTCATGTGTGCTGAAGGTGACTGGATCCCGGGGTGCTCTTCTACCAGTGGATTCATCTGTTAATGCGTTCCTGGCTGAGTGTGTTCTTAGGAGTGGGTCTGGGTGGAGGGTCACCGGGTGCAGCCTGAAAGGGTGTCTCCTCGTCGATGGCTCCTCCTGGCCCTCCCTGCGGCCTGGCTGCCGTGGCCTGAGCAGCTTTCGGGCACCATGTCCCTCGGCCTCCTTGTTTCTGTCTTGGTTCCCACTGGCCGTAACCGAATCCGCGGAAGACTGGGAACCCAGGTGGACCGCTCCCCCTGGAGGTTGTGGGTGTTGGGTATTGTGTCCCCACAACAAGAAAGAGAATGACCGAGTGGGGAGGAGCTGTAGGTGCAACAAGAAGGGGAAGAGGGTGGGAGGGGATGGTACGCTCTTTATCAGAACAGAGAACTTAGGGGCTGGGGATTTAGCTCAGTGGCATGGTGCCTGCCGGGCAAGCCTGAGGTCATGAGTTCGATTCCTGGTACAGGGGTTGGGGGGAGGGAAAGATGAGCCACAACAGAACCCTAGAAACTAGTAGGTGTTCAATTAATGTATTAAACTGAGCAAAGCATGGTGATGCACACCTGTATTCCCAGCACTTGGGAGGCTGGGGCAGGAGGATCCTCATGAGTCTGAAGCCAGTCTGGGCTACATGGTGAGTCCAAAGATAGCCTGAACTACATGGCGAGACCCTGTCTTAAAAAAAAAAAAAAGCATTTCATTGAAATTGTCAATGTTAACAATGACTAATAGGTTAGAATCCAACCCTTAGAGGTGCAGTTAAAATGTACTTTCTTCTACTTGAGAAGCGGATGTTTTTTCCCTTCCCCATTAGCTGACCAGAACAGGTTAATTTATAGATTAGCATCTTATTTCAGAATAGATAAGATAAAATAGAGAGGGCAGCGCAAGTCTGAGGATGCGAGCTCCAGCCTGGGGAAGGGCCTTGCTAATGCAAGGGCTGTAGGCACCCACCTGATTACGCCTATGATTTTGTCTATTTCCTGGGTCTTCGCTGGATCACCCAGGGTGGGCTCAGCTCTACACAAAGACTGTCACTTCTCCTCAGTCCCCCTTCTGCTTGCCTTTTCCAGCCTCAGATCGAGTGCTCAAGCTGAAAACATTGCCTTCCTCCTCTTCCATTGCTGACCTCCTGCCCTTTCCCTAGCCAGATGTAAGACAAAGGAAACAATATAAGTATGTCTGTAGAAGGACAGCATCCCCCCAAAGCCTGATGTGGTCATGGGGGGGCAGGCTGTTCCAGAGGCAGCTGAATCTAGAGTTTATGACTGGTTCATAATGCAATGCTGGGATAAGGTGGCTGGGATTAAGGCTGGTGATAGCTGGATCACTCCACTGATTGGATTGGCACCATCCTAATTCCAGCAGACTGAATAAGTTACAAAGGGCAGAAAGAGTCCTGTTTCTCCCTTCTGCTCTGCTGCTTTTGCTATTTTCTGCTGCCCCAGCAGCCATGAACTGTTGCCCTCTGCCATGTGCCACCCTGCCTTGGAGCCAGCTGATTATGCACTGGAACCTCTACAAACTGTGCGCTAAATACACCTTTCCCCCTTTAACTTTGGGTGTCTGGTATTTTGTCTCAGTAAGAAAAAGAAAGTAACTAAGACAGCAACCAAGTCTCTTTTAAAGAATCTAAGGATTCAAAAGTTCCTTAGAAATCATCTAACTCAAGGGTGGGCAAACTCTGTGAAGAAGGCTGTAAATATTTCAGGCTCTGGGGTTGTGGCAGACTCTGTCCCAGCTCCTCAACTCCACCATGTAGCGCAAATGCCACCGCATGTATTGTTTATGACAGTACGTGTTGTAGTTTGGGGTTTTGCAGGGGGAAACAATGCAATACAGGGCACTTTGTTATAAGATTACTTTATAATAGTCACCAAAGAGTCATATACAAAAAGAGTGTGGGAAATCTGTGCACACGCTAAAGACCGAAGAATCCAACCAGGGGCCTGGATCCCACGGTAATGTCCTGCATGAGTCCAGCTGAAGACCTAGAGCCAGTAACAGTGCCCCCCCAGGAGTCCAGCTGGAGGCCAGGAGCCCATAACAATATCTCATGCAGGCCTGTTTCACGGATCTGTGCTGGGAAGGCCCAAAGGTCAGAGGTGGAAGCTAGAAAGTCTGTGCCAGTGGGATGAAGGATCTGTGCCAGCAGGATGAGGGATCTGCACTGGAGCCAGGAAGCAATGCTCAAAATAAGAAAGTACCACTGCCATCCTCAGTGACTGTGAGGTCCTGAGCTCCTCTGATGGTGAGAATAGGCGAGTTCCTGTCAGGAAAGCCAACACGACAAGCTCCTTGAGGAAAACCAGCAGCTCCCCACAGCTTCACTAACAGCTTCCAACAGCTTCACTTTTCCAGTTCTGCATCTTATGCTGCTGACAACAATCCTCAGGTGGGCCTCCCACACCCAGCACCACACTTACTCAGTTCAGCTGGGGGTTGTAAGTTGACCACCAGTTGTCAGTCCACCACAATGCATAAGTAAATGCCTGGGGCAAACCAGGCAGTGGGTTAGATTTGGTCAGAGAATTATAATCAGATGATAAGTCTGACACCAGTTAGCTTGAGGAAGAGCAGGGCTAGCCTGACGGAGATACTCAAATGTTACTGGCATAGCTAAGCACAGTGGCTCATGCCTGTAGTTCCAGCTACTTGGTAGGCTGAGACAGGAGGGCCCAAGTTCAACATCAGCCTGGCAACATCAAGACCTTATCTCACAGTAAAATGGGCTGAGACTGTAGCTCAGTGGTAGAGCACCCCTAAGTTCAATCCCTAGTACTACCAAAAGAAAAAAAGAAAAGGAGAGGAGAGGAAAAAAAAGAAAAAGATTTTTACTTGCATAAAAATCCTGTGGAGGCTGGGGGTTATGAAAAATTAGATTCCTCAAAGATTTCACATGTGTAGGGTGTGGGTCCTGGAAATTGAACCCAGGGCCTTTGCAGTGAGCTACATCCCCAGCCCTCTTTTATGATTTATTTTGAGACAAATTCTAAATTGCCCAGACTAGGCCTGAACTTGGAATCCTCCTGCCTCAGTCTCCCAGAATATAAAAATTCCAGGCATACATCACCACTCCCAGCTACTTCAGAGATTTTTCTGAAGTCTAAAATGAGACCCAAGAGTACGGATTTTAAAAGCAACTCAATTCTGCTGCCTGTGCCCCAAGGACTACAGTTTGAAAAACACACTCCCCACATCATGGATTCTTGAATGCCCGGGCCCTGAGTGAACTTCTGTGTCACAGAAGGATAGGCCGGTGTCCAGGGGCCGTTCTGAAGCTCCGCCCTTTGGCCCCCTTTGCTGGGCTGCTGCCAGCATCCCTTGCAGATCGACCAGGGAGGGGCCATGGGCATCCTCACATCATTCAGCAGGGAGGACACTCAGAGCAGGTGTCTGGCACAGAGCTTTTACACCTGAGCTATTCCCTTCTCCCTCCATCCATTACCCCTGGAGGCCCGCCCCATCCCTGAATGCAGACTTTGTCTGCCCTAGCTCATCCAAGACAAAGCCTCTGTTCTTCAGGGTGCCACCTGCCCCGCCCCCAGATGTTTAGGAAATATAACTCCTGAGAAACAAGGCAGGCTGAGAACAGGACTCCAGCACCTTATTCCCGTAAGGGCCTGATCCAGAAATCCAGCCCTTCTGCCCTCCCTGCTTCTGACCAGCAATGCCTTCGTCAAGAATGAGAACCCCAAGGCTGAGCCACACAACTGCAGCTAAGCCCTGTGCAGGGAAGTTGGGCGTCATGGGGTTGGACTTCAAAGTGCCTCCTGAGCCAAGGAAGCTTCCTCCCAGGGCTAGAGAAGCCACCCAGCAGCGCCCACCCCATGGGCAATTTCCGGGGCCCCAGCATGTTGATTCCAAAATGTACAATGTCTTTCTGAGTCCTTGCCTACATCTAGGATTTCAAGAGTTTTACCTATTTTAGTGCATGGTGAGAGATATGAGTCTAGACTCAGTCTTCTGTGTGTGGACAGCCAGTTTTCCCAGCACCATTTGCTAAAGAGCCTATCTTTAGTGTGTGTGATTTTGTCTCCTTTGTCAAAGATCAGGTGGCTGCACAATGGCAAGGAGAAACACCAAAATGACAGCCAGGATTTGGAGGCAGATTTATTTATGTCAACAGGTGCTGATTGGGATCATCCCCAGAACATCAGGCCCCGATCCCTGGTGGTCCAGGGCTTACATGGGATAAGCAAGCAGGAAGTACAGAGGCGGAACGGCTTGTCATTTGGGGATTGGTTTATACAATGTACATCCTAGTGATCAGCTATGCATCACAGTGACCAGCCGTTTCTGAGAGACAGGAGCAACCTGGTCTGGAACGGTGAATTAATCCAGGAGAGCAGGAGGCTGTGGTGCAGGAGACAGACTGGTGGTGGTGGCGTCACAGCTGGCTAAACAGCTTGGAGTTGATGAATGTCAGAAAGAGGCAGGTCAGACTCAGGGTCCTCAGGCAGAACAAGATCAAGCTTTTCTGGCTTGGGTTGAATCGAAGAGCCTCTCAGACAGCCTTGTGGGTTTGTTTTGACAACTAGGATGTGTTCCTTGTTGGACACAGATCTGGAGCCAAGATGGGAGAGTTTTTAACCCCCTTATGGCAATTGAGTCCAACTGAACTGAGCTGGCCTTTAATCTCTGGATTTTCCCAGTTGACGGGGCTCATAGGGGCAATTTGCAAGCAGAAGAAAGCATCTATTCTGCATTGTTGACAGCATGGAGATCTTGCCCAAGGTGATTAACAATCAGGTTGATGTGTGGCAGGATGCTTGTTTGTGTTTTCTGTGACATCTGATAGCCCTGAGGGTCATGGTGAGGTGGCATGCTTGAGGTCCAGGCCCAGAGGCAAGTCTTTAGTCTCCACCTCTGGGAGGAGAGTTTTCAGCACTTTAGGATTGCAGTTACCTGTCGCAGGCTGATGCAGGCTTCATTTTATTCTCAGGGAACAATCAAAGTTGAATGTGAAGGTGTTATGGTTGATACATTGTGTCAACTTGGGGAATCTGGAAGTTTAACTGAGGAATTCAGCAGGAAGCCAGAGTGCTTACTTTGTATACATCCTGAGCTTGAGCCTGTGGAAGAGGAGGGCATGGAGATTGTGTGAGAGCTACACGCCCCCTCGGTGGGGGCAGGCTGCTTACAATGTAAGAGAAGGAAAGAGGCTGCTTGCAGTCATTCCTCCCTTTTGCTCTGGTTGCTTTTTGCTGTGCTCTGCTGCCATGAAGTTTGCCCTCTGCCATGTGCCACTCTGCCTCTGAGCCAGCCAAGTATGGACTGAAACCTCCACAAACTGTAAGCTAAATACACCTTTCCTTCCTTCATTTTGGGCATTGGCTATTTTGTTTCAGTAACAAGAAAAAAGTAACCAAGACAGAAGGGTTAAATGACAGGGAGGCTGACTGGCTTGGTGTGAAGCACATGTCCTCCCAGGCTATAAGTTTGTGCCTGGCCAAAGAGGCAAGAGGCAAGAGTCCCAGTTGTGCTGGTGATGGTAACTTTTTGACAGAGGGAATTTTTTTTGTTTTTGTTTTTGTGAGACAGGGTCTTACTATGCAGTTCAGGCTGGCCTTGAGCTCACTTTTTAGCCCAGGCTTGTCTTGAACTCTCAAAGGTCCTCCTGCCTCAGCCTTCTGAGTGCTGGGATTACAGGCATGTGCCACCATGCCTGGCAACAGAGGCAATTTTTGAAGGCAGAGAATTTTGCTTTATTGGCTACCAGGAAAGTCACAGGTTTGCCCCCAACTTTTGCAATGGCCATGGACTCTCAGGGGCCCAATTTGATAGAGCTCTGTCTGTCCTATCTATTCAGGCCCAATAGGGCCCAACGCATCTGTCAGGGCTGACAGTCTAGTTTCTTTCAGTCAAAATGTGGAAGTCAGAAGGAATTGCTGACAGTCATCTTGTGTGGGCATTAGGTGATGCTGTCTGACCAGGATACGTGTATAAGCAGAAGGGTCTGGACAGAGGGCCTCTGTGGCTGAATGCAGGCAATGGCCAGCTGGAACCAGTTCAGTTGATTGGAGTTAGACAAGTTGGGAGTGACTGCAGCAGCTGATGAATGTACCAAGGCTGACTTCTCAGGAAGAATGGGTCCCTTTTTCCTTTTTCTCTGATATGCAGGGAGTAGTCTGGTTTCATTTTTAACTCCATAAAATCCCCTTTTCCTGCAGTCAGGGACTGTGGGTTTTAACTAATTAGTTCCCATTTTATCTCCCTACAGTGGGTGTTATGTACCCTTCAGTGATGGTGCAACATGTTGGGAGTGGCTGAAGCTGGAAAGTAATTACACGTGCAGGACAAAGCCAGCTCCAGAACACAGGAGCTCCTCAAAGCATGTAAACAAGCCCTTGTAGCTTGTTAATTGATTGTTGGGCAGAGAGGCTGAAATTAATCAATCTCTCAAGTGTATAAAATAAACATTCTACTGTTCTTGGGCAGTTCCCCTCCTCTGCTCAGGAGAGGGAGGACCTCCCCCTGATCCCACCTTTTTGTCTCTTGTCTGTTTTTTCCTCATTCTCACTGCCGTTCCTTCCCACAGTACAACAAACACCCAACAGATTCTTATAGTAACAGACAAAGGGCGGGTGCCTCTCAGAGAGAGACCATTCAGATTCTCACTTGGTCATACCCCTTGAAGGGACTTAGGCACAACTTAGCTAAGGAGGGTGTGAGGCCTCCGTTACGTCATGTCAGTTGCCACAGAACTGCAGGTGAGGGCCCAATCAGTCCCTGCAACCAGTGCTTCCCAGTCTTGGTGCACAAACGGAGCAGCCCATTGCTTATGCTGTCCATTCCATTCATTCATTCATTCATACATTTATTTAGCAGGCACTCCAAGGCTGAACAGTCCAACCCCCATCCCTTGAGGGTGGCCTTAACTAACAAGGGTTCATCAAGCTCTTTTTCTGCTCTAACTGAGCAGGACTGACAGACTGAATAACTGGGGTGCCCCTGGGGTCTTATCAGAATCAGGCAAGCAGTTAGACAGACAGATTGCATCTTCCTCCCTTTGGGGTCTGATGTGAGCCACTTGAGCAGGGAGCCAGGACTCCTCCAGATTTCCAAGGGGACTTGAGAAATCTCGAGGGTGTGCCTTCCCATTGAGATCTGGAGAGCTCCTTGCTCCATCTGAGAGGGCCACAACCAGTGACCAAAAAGGTCAGCATGGTCGGTCTTTCCCTGCCAGTGCACCAGATGCAACAGCAAGCAGAAACACCAAAATGATACCCAGGATTTGGAGGCAGGTTTATTTACATCAGTGGGCACTGATTGAGATCATCCCCAGAATATCAAGCCCTGAATTCTGGTGGTCTAGTGCTTATATGGGATGAGCAAGCAGGAAGTACAGAAGCAGCATGGCTTATCGATTGGGGACTGGTTTGTACAATATGCATCACAGTGATCAGCCATTTCTAAGAGAGAGGAGCAACTGGATCCAGAGCAGGAACTATTACCTGGGCAACTAACAAACTGAAGTATACTGGCTAGGGGGTGCACGATATCTGCTATAGCTGAATGTGTCTAGGATTGTTTACACATCTTCTGCTCTGTTCCATGGATCCCCAAATCTGAGTTTGTGCTGGTGCCATGCTGATTTTATCACTGTAACTGCACTAGAACCTCAAACCCAGCCGAGGTTGTGATGCCTCCTGCTTTGCTCTAGTTACCCAGGATTGCTCTTGCTATCCTGGGTCTCTTCTGTGGACTGGGAATACTTAACCTCTGGCTCAGAGACCACTGGATTCTAGAAATGTCCATCTCTTGTATGGGCCAAGACTGCAGCTTCTCACATTCCCATCACAGATGGTGGTGAGGGCAAGGGAAGAACCGGACTGCAGGCTGGCTTCCCTCTTCCTCCGTTCTCACTCACTCCCGGCCTCTCCTGTCCCCTGTCTTCTCACAGCCCACCCTCTGCTTTTCCTCCTTTCTTTGGTTCTATGTCCCACACTATCTTCCTTTCTCCTTCACCCCAGGAAGCTGGAGAGTAATCATTGTTTCATACAGAGTGGTAAATAGTTAGCCTGTTAATGTGTGTTCCTTAGTTGGGTATTACGTTTCTCCCTAAAGAATTTTCATGAAGGAAATGGATGCACCTTGCAGCCATACTATTTAGTGAAATTAATCAAACTTAAATACTGCATAGTGTCTGTTATATGAGGATCCCAAAGTATAAATAAATGAAAGAGCAACATAAATGATACATAGTAAGAAACAGGGAGATAGATCTTTCACAGTTGAGGGGGGACCAGAGGATAGCAGAAAGGGCAGGGAGGGGGAGGAAGGGGAAGGGAGAAGACATAAAAAAGTTAGGGTGTGTTGTACACCCACACCAGATCCCCAGGGTGAATGGAACCGTTAGGTACTGCAAACATGGACTAATAAAAACAGAAATTAATGAATTTATGAACTGAAGTCATAGGTGACTTTTTACTTGTCTGTGACAATTGCTTTTTTTTTTTTTTGAGACAAGGTTTCACTACGCAGTTCACGCTGGCTTTGAGCTCACTCTGTAGCCCAGGCTGCTCTTGAACATGCAATGATCCTCCTACTTCAGCCGCCCGAGTGCTGGGATTACAGGTGTGCGCCGCTTGGCCATGCCTGTAATCATTGCTTTTGCCCTCTGTGAGCCCCTGGCTGTGAATTGGGAGATTCCTAGGGTTTTCTGTTAGGCATCTGGAGCGCAGTGGCTCCCCCTAGTGTCGTCGTTTTAGGTGGCATGCAGCTTGGATGAAGCAGGTAAATAGACAGGCAAGGGTCCTCCGGAGTCCCAGTCCGGAGTCAGTTTGTTTTCAGCAGCTTGCTGGTCTGTCAGGGCAGGTGGCTCAGAGAGACAAAACACAGGACAATGTGACCCATGTCACTGGGGCAATATGAGGCTCTTTGTGCCTTAACCATTATACAGAATGGGTCTTGTGTAATTTTTGTTTTTGAGTTTTGTTTCCCTGATATCTCTATAATAAATTCTGAAGTTTAAAACTATGTATAAGGTAGACCTAGAGTTGGTTCCATGCGACGTGGTTCTGAAATCGCGCCATTGTGCTGGCTCTCTAAATACAGAAACCCTGACCTTGCAGTCTTGCCTGCAATCAAACCTACATTTGCCTCTGGGCACGGACTGTGGCCAGACACCAAGAGCCTCGGAGACTCTCTGCTCACCTGCCCTGCAGCTGCACCCTCAGGGATCTGCTCCCAAATGTCATGGGGATGTAAACAAAGCTGGGAGACCGACAGCGGCCTCAGGACCTCGCACAGCGCCTGCGGCAAAGGAGCTGTCACCCTTGTCGATATGACACCCAGGGCAGCTCACAGAGAACGCCCTGTGCCACCGCGCGTGTCACACCTTCCTCAAACCACTAGTATTTGGGTTGTCACGGGTGCGTGAGGGTGTCAAGAGCAGGGCACAAGACGGGACAGGGTGTGACAGCCACGGTAGTCCCAAATAATCTTGTCTCCCTTGCTCTACTACTCAGGGTCGAGACACTTCCCCCAGTTCAGGGAAGAAGGCCCAGTTTTCATTTTGTGTAAGGTCAGTTTTCATGGCGTGGCCACACTTTCCAAGGGGACCACCTTGTCCCCTTCGGCTCTCCCTTCCTCCAGAGTTACACCCAGATCTCCTTCGTTTCTCTGAGCCCTCGTCTTTCCTGCTCCCCACAGCCCTCTCTCTGACACAGCTGTCTTCACACCTCAGGTTTTCTTCCTTTTCTTCCTTCTTCCCTTCTGGGTTTTTCAAGATAGGGTCTTGCCATGTAGCCCAGGCTGATCTTGAACTTGCAGCAATCCTCCTGCCTCGTCTTTCGGAGTTCTGGGATGACAGGCATGTTCCGCCTGGCCCTGCTTGTTTTGTTTTGTTGAGACAGGGTACCTCAGGCTGTTCTTGAACTCAATATATATGTGGCTCAGGCTGGCTTTGAACTTGTAGTGATCCTCCTGCCTCAGTACTAAAGGTTGCTGTAAAAAACAAAAAGTCTATAAAGCACTGCCGGGCCACAGTGGGTCAACTTAGCTCCAGCCCCTGTTCCAGGGACCATTAGCCCAAAGACTTGGGTGGGATAGAACAGCCTTCCACTGGGCAGGAGCCACATTCCCTGAGGACTGCTGTGGATTTTTATTTCTTTTCTTTTTTTTTTTTTTTGTCTTTTTGAGACAGGGTCTCACTGTGCAGTTCAGGCTGGCCTTGCGTTCACTTTGTAGCCCAGGTTGGCCTCAAACTCACAACGATCCTCCTGCCTCAGCCTCTTAAGTGCTGGGATTACAGGGGAGCACCATCACACCCAGCTGGACTGCTATGGGTTGAAAGCTCAGCCTGCAGCAGATTTCCACCTACTGCCACAGTGGCCACCCAGCACCCTGCCAGCGTCCAAACAAGACTATCTCAGAGCAGAGCAGAGCAGAGCAGAGCGCCTGACCAGTTTCCCAATGTTGCACGGATTCTATGGGGCTTTGTGACTTAGAAACCTTGTGATGGAATTGTTCAAGTCAGCAGTGTCTAGATAGGAGCTGGTTGGAGGCTTGTGTGTTTCGTTACTAGGTAATGTGTGAGGGGGAGCCAGGACCCTCTGCAGGGCAAGTCCCTGGGAAGAAGAGGTGTTGGTTTTTTTATTATGTCCCTTGTTTCATTTGTTTGATTGCATTTCAAATGCAAGAGAAATGTTTAAATTATCTTGGTTGGTCTCTCAAATCCTACCGTGCACCCACTCACGTATTCAGCCTGTGCACACTGCGTCCTCGCTGAGCATTTACTTGGACTTGCACGTTCTGTGTCTGCTCTCCTTCACTGTGGAGCAGGGGCATGGTGGCGCACACCTGTAATCCCCGCGCCTGGGAGGCTGAGGCAGAAGGATCCCAAGTTTGAGTGCAGCCTGGGCAATTTAGCAAGATCGTGTCTCAAAATAAAAATGGCTGAGACATAGCTCAGCACTGAAGTGCTGGCATAGCTTGCCTGAAGCCCTGGGTGTCGTCTTGGAGCGGGGCAGGACAGTGAGCACCTGGGTGGGGGCCTGCGGGTGTGCAGCCCATTGCAGTCCTTCGGGAAAGGAGCAGGATTCGGATGGCGCTCAGCCCTGGTCTGCACCTGCGCCCGCTGCGTGGTTGAGCCGAGGGACTTCTGAGCACCCCACTCTGCAGGACGATCTGGGGATCTGCTACAGTGATCGGTCCTCCAGGAGCAGGGACTCTAGTCACTCTGGTCTGTGTCCCCCAAAATCACGTGCTGGAGACTTGGTCCCAGGGCAGCAGGTTGGGGGAGGGGCTGGACTTCTGAGGCTCCACCCTTGAGTGGATTGATCTCCATTAGAAACGAGCTTGAAACTGCAAACTCAATCTTTTACACGCTTACTGTCTCTGCCTCTTTCTCAGTCATTTGTTTGTTTGTTTTTGAGACAGGGTCTCACTCCATAGCCCAGCATGGCCTTGAGCTCACCATGGAGTTCAGGCTGGCCTCGGATCCTCCTGCCTCAGCCTCCCAAGTGCTGAGATTACAGGTTTGCACCACCACACCCAACACTTGCCTTTTACCTCCTCCAGAGATGGCACAGCAGGAACATCCGCACCAGACTCAGCACCTCTTTCTAGTTTCCAGAACCAAGGTTATTCCTCTTGTTTCCACATTAAGCGGTCTGTGGTGTTCAGAGGGAGTGCCTGGGACACTACCCCACTGTTGTTCTTCTTAGCTCCTTCATCCGTTCACACAGTTTCGGGGCAGTGGGAGTCAGTGGCCAGGTGAATCCACGCACTACTTGCTGTGTGAGCGGGGAGAGAAATCAACAGAAAAGCAACGAGAACCACGCTGAAGGTTAATCCGAGCGGCACATCGGTGTGTGAATGGGCAACCCGAGGTGATGATTCTGCACTGAGCTCTGAACGGCCCCACCCTGCAGCGATATGAGGAGGAGCCTTCCAGGAAAGGCACAGCGGGTGCCAAGGCCCTGGGGCAGGGTGAGCTCGGCTCCTGTGAGGAACGGAAACAAAGCCACTTTGTCCAAAGTGCGGTGGACAGACAGAGAGCCAGTGTGCGGGCAGTCAGGGGATTGCCCCAGGCCGGGTCGTGGAGACTGTGGCTCAGAGGAGGGGGTCTGGACATTTTTCTAAGTGCACTGAGAAGTCCCTGGGCAGCATTAAGCAGAGGGATCATTTGGTGTGCGGCACATGTTCTAAAAGGTCACCTGCCCTTCTGTGAAGGGGACAGGACTGGAACAGGAGAGACCAGAGAGGCTGCTACTGCAGGGTAAAGCTAAGGATGATGGGGGCCAGGCTGGGGGGCCTGGGGGCGGGGAGCGGGGGCAGGAGATGGGGAAAGAGACCGGCTGGGGCACGAGGTGGGTGTGGACTCCACACTGAGGAGGAGAAAGAATGCTTTCACTGGCAAGCTGGCAGCGGTGGCGGAAGCAGCTCAGTAGATCATGCGGCGCCTGTTTTCTTCCTGCTCCTCCTCTCCCCCGGCCTCTCTTTTCTTCCCCCAGGACCGGGGCTGAAAGTACCCAGGGCCTTTGCCCCGAACTATATCCCCAGCCCTTCTTTTATTTTCTGTTTTGAGATAGGGTCTCACTAAATTACCCAGGCTGGCTCAAACTTGCAATGCTCCTGCTTCAGCCTCCAAGAGTGCTGGGATTACAGAGGGGGATCACCAGGAACAACCATGTTGCCTTTCTGAGATGAGAATGGCTGCAGGAGAATATCTGGGCGTGGAGGGTAGAAGCAAGAGTCCTCTTCTGAGGGGGTTCATGTGAGGAGCCTGGGAACCCCCGTCTGTGTTAGTCTGGAGTTCTGGGTGGAGGTCAGGGCTGAAAACAGAGGTTTGAAGAACGGTGGACCCTGAGTCTCTGATGGGGGTTAACTGTGTCCACTTCAGTGTCTTATGGCCCGATGGGAACCACAGAGCTGCTGGCACCCTGAGGGGCACCTTTGATTCCCAACTTGACCCAACCCCTGCAAGTATGACTGGTGGCTGTCACTCGGGACCAGAGGCAGGAAGGAGGGAGGCGCGGCAGGAAGGCAGGCCAGCTTCCAGCACTTGGGTGTGGCGCACTCTGCCAGGTGCCTCCCCGGAGATCTGTCTTCATTTCCACCCTGTGCCCAGATTCTTGTGATGCCCGTTTTGCAGTTGAAGAAACAGGAGCTCAGGTCGGGCAGCCATTTCACGTTTGCACATTAAGCCCAGACCCACGTGGTACCGCTGGACTGTGTGGCCTCTCCTTGCTGTGTGTTCTTCTGATAGTCCCTTCACTTCTCTGGCCTGCAGTTCCTTCCTTTATTAAATGGGATGTTAAGAAGATTGGGATGTTCAGAAGATTCTATAGTCTCATTGAGCTCTGATATGCTGGATTGTGAATTCCCGTAAATGTGTGGTGTTTTGGTTTTTTTGGTATTTATTTATTTTGTTTTTGTTTTTTGAGACAGGCTCTTGCTAAGCAGTTCCAGCTGGCCTTGAACTCACTGTATAGCCCAGGCTGGCCTTGAACTCGTGGCAATCCTCCTGCCCCAGCCTCCCAGAGTGCCGAGATTACAGATGTGTGCCACCTCCCCCAGATGATTTTTCTTTATTAGCTGTCAATATCATGGACTGGATGAGCTTTTTTGTTTTTGTTTTTGTTTGTAATGTTGAACTAGCCTTGCGTACTTGGGATAAATCCCACTTGGCTATATTTTGTAATTTTTTTTACATTGTTAGATTCAATTTGCTGATAATTTGTTATTTTTGCATCCATGTTAATGAAATATTGGTTCTGTGTGTGTGTGTGTGTGTGCATGCGCGCATGCATGTGGTCCGGGAGAATGAACCAGGCTTTGCGTGTGTTAGGCCAGTACTCTGCCACGCAGCCCAGCCCAGCCCTGGTCTCTGGCTTTCTTTACATATCTAGGCTGGCTTTTGTATTCGGACAGTGCCGTCTGCACACCATGAAGCAGGGGATGCACCCTGTGCTTCCATTTTCCGGAAGAGGACATAAAGAACTGGTGCAATTACTTCCTTACACATCTGTTAGAATTCACCAGTGAATGTATTGGGGCCTGGCACTTTGTGTTTGGGAAGTTAATAATTATTGATTCGATTTCTTTGGTAGAGAGAGCGCAGGGAGGATGATCTGTTGCTCTGTGTGTGAGTGAGGTGGGTTGTGTCTCTCCAGGAGTTGTGCATTCTATGCAAGTTCTCAAATTTGTGGACTTATTATTGTGCATAATATCCCTTTAGTGCCCTTGTAATGTCTATGAGATCAATAGTAATGGCCCCTCTGGCATTCCTGATACTAACAATTTTATTTTTTCTGTCTCTTTCCTGGCCAGCCTGGTCAGAAGTTTATCAATTTTATTTACCTTTCAAAGAACCAGTTTTTGGTCTCACTGGTTGTCTCTATTGATTTCTTATTTTCAATCTCATTGACTCCTAGTCTAACTCTTGTTATTTCTGTCCTTCTGTTTAGTTTATATTTATTTACTCTTTTTTCAACTTTCCTAAGGTGAGAGCTTAGGTTTTAGAACTTTCTTCTCTTCTGATATGTCCTATCAGTCGTGCTATCAGTTTCCTTCTACTCATTTCATAGCACCCTACAGATTTTGATAAGTTCTATTTTAATTTCACTTATTTTTAAATATTTGAAAATTTGCTTGGTTTGGTGGCACACACCTGTAGTCCCGGCACTTAGGAGGCTGAAGCATGAGGATTCCTGTGAGTTCAAGGCCAGTCTGGGCTACACAGTGAGTTCAAGACCAGCCTGAACTACATAGTGAGACCCTGTCTCAAAAAACAAAACAGGGCCAGAGTTATAGCTCAGCAGCACAGCACCCGCCTGGCAAACACAAGGTCCTGAGTTCAATTCCCAGTACCAAAAGCCAGAAAACCCCCCAAAACAAAAAACAATTTCCTTGAGATTTCTTCTTCAAGTTCATCAGAAGATTCAGTTTGGGTTCCTATTTTACCACTTCCTCTTTATGAAATGTTCCGAAAGATTCATAGAAGTTGGACAGGTCCACAGCAGAAATAAACTTACCAGGTAGTGTGGGAAATATATGTGAGTTTCCTGCCAATGTTCATAGCAGATTATTCACAATCAGCAAAGCTGGTAACAACTCTGGAACCATCAACAGCTGTGTCCGATCGATGCACGGGCCAGGCTGTCTACACGCAGTGGAGTATTTGCCACAAAAAGGAAGTTCTCATCCATCCATGACACAGCGAAACCTGGAGAGCAGCTGCTAGCAAAAGGGACAAAGCCAGAGACAAAGAACAAATACCACATGAACCCATTTGTATGAAGCACCTTGGGTGGGCCGGTTCCTAGAGACAGAAACAGATTAGAGTTCACCAGTGTTCTCCAGGGCGATGCGGACCACTGGGAGTTATCTTTGAATAGGTACAGAGTTTCAGGTCAGGGTGAGGAAAAGTTTTGGAAAGTGTTGATGGTTGTGTATCAGGGTCAGTGTAGTTAACACAACTGAATTCTACACTTAGAAATGGTTTAAATGAAGCCAGGCATGGTGGTATTCCCAGCACTCTGGGAGGCTGAGGCGGGGAACCACAAGTTGGAGCCCAGCCTGGGTAACTTAGTGGGACTGTCTCGAAACAAAAAACCAGAAAGGGCTGGGGGAGAGCTGAGGGTGAAGGCCCTGGGTTCCATCCCCAGTGCTGTGTTAAAAAAGCAACGAAGTTCAAAGGCTCTGAGGGACCCACGGGAGCCCGCTGGCTCAGCTGCAGGCTGGCTCCCTAGGTTGGGGGGAAGTTGCATGGCGTGACCCCAGTGCCGGAGATCACCAATGTGAGGGCTGGGGCTTGGCGTGGGGTGGGCTGGGGCTCCTTTCCCGTGTAGTCTTCTTGGGACAGTGGCCCCCAAGAGCAATGAGAGAGGGCATTTCCCCTCATCTTCTGCCCAAGCTGCTCAACAGCAGGGAAACACCACAGGGAGTTCCAGGAGAGCGTTTGTCATCCTGCTAGGGCTACTACCCCTGTCCTCCTGCCTGCAGCTCCCCCCAGCACCACTGCCCTGGCTCTGTGCTGAACCACAAGTGCAGCTTCTGTGCGCCGCCTCCCCAGGGCTCCTGCTGAGAGCCCTGCGTCTCTGACGCTGTGCCCTGGGCGGCACCTGAACACAGCCAAGGCAGGGTCTACAGCTCGAACCCCGCGCAGGACACAACTGTTTCTGGCGAGCCCAGTGTCATTGATACTGTGGACTGACTGGGTGTGTGGATTAAAATGGATGGCTCAGCTCAGGAAGACTTTCTGCTCCTGTGGGCCCCTGCCCTACACTGCCCAGGCTTGAGCCAAACTCCTGGGCTGGAGCATTGAGCTCTTCAGAGGAGGGAGTGTGTGTGTCCTCCGGCAATGGGACCCTGCTGCCACAGCTGTCACCCACAGCCTCTCTGCCCACATCATGAGGCTCAAATGCAAGAGATGCTGCCTTCCCCTGGGCTGGGTGGCCAGGTACATCAGAAATACTAGCCACTCTCAATGTTACCTCAGTCACAGGTCCAAGTTCAACTGCGAACAGCAGAAGTGTTAAAGGGAAGAACGAAAAAGGTTCCTATCAGTTTGGTCTTCCTGTATGTATGTATGTGTGGGAGACAGGGTCTCAATATGTAGTCCAGGCTGGCCTTGAACTTTGCAGCAACTCTCCTGACTCAATCTCCTGAGTGCTGGGATTACAGTTGTGCCTCACCATATCTGGCTTCTGTGTTTAAACTGTGAGGATTTTGATTTATTATTTTTCTTATGTGGTGTTTACAGTTTCCATAAGATTGTACTTTGAATTCCCAGCTCCCCTTCTCCATAAGGGTGGAATTGTGTTCCCCATTCAGTTTGTCTTAGATACTTTTCTTGTTGCTGACAAAAAAATATCTGAGAGTAAAAGTTAAAGGAGGTGAGGTTCATTTAGTTCATAGTGTGTAGAGGTTTCAGTTTGTTGTTGGCTGGCTCCAAGGCAGGGTGGCATCACAGAGGAGAAACAGTTCAAGGAGGGAAGAAGGCAGCAAAGTAGTGAAGGGGTGAAGAAGCAAAGCTGCAAGTGGCAAGTGACAAGGCAGAACAGCAACCCCCATTCTGTCCCTTACATGTTACCCAGCCAGGTAGTGCGCACACTCAGGGTAGGGCATCCTTAATCCCACAAAAAACTGTGCCAAAGCAACCAGTGGACTAACCTAGTAATCATACACCCTCAATCCCAACATCACCACTCTAGATCCAGCCACCTCCGAAAAGCCCCACCTATGACAGCACAGGGCTCTGGAGGGACATCTAGACACAACCCACAGCACTGTTCATATACCAAAGTCCTAACCCCATAGAATGTGACTGTATTTGGAATTTGAGGATATAGTCCTCGCCCAGGGTGATGGTGCCCTTATCAGAGGGAAATCTGGACAGAGGCGGGCACTTCTCTTCCATTGCTCAGAACAGGAGTCGATCCTGGGTTTCCAGGCCCCAGCACTATGAGACAGTGCATCTGTGCTGCGTTAGCCACAAGCTGGAGGTCTTTCGTTAAGAGTCTAGAAGACTAACCATTGCAGTCCCAGACAAAGCTACTCTGCCTGTGTTCTGTGCAGGATTAGCACACAAGGTAAACTGTGTGGTTTTGGGGAGGCCTCAGGATGTTCTCCTTGCAGGTAATGTTTCTCAATCACTAAGAGTGTAGGAAACTGAATGGCAAAGCCATGAAAACTAGGCCCCCGTAGCTTAGAAGTGTTTATGAAGTTATGCAATGAAAATAAGAGGGAAGACGCATTGAACTCTCAACTGTTTGGTGGCTCCCAGGTTCCCTTTATATTTTGCAACACATTTTTGCACATACTTGGAATCACTGGCCATGCGCTTTGTGGTGTTCTGCGTTTGTCCGTTGGCATGTCTTGATAGGAATACCTTTACCTAGGGACAGTGCTCTCATACTGTTTTCTTATTTATATGGCTTCCTATTATTCTGCCTTATTCGTTGTTTTCTAATTTGCTCATTTATTATTGTCTAATTTTTCCACTAAGAATATTTAACTTATTTTTTGGTCCAATTTTTTTTTTCCAGGGCTGGGGATTGAACTGGGGCCTTTCCTGGAGCTACCTCCCCAAGCTCTTTATTTTTTTTATTTTGAGACAGTGAATTGCTAAACTGGTAAGGCTGGACTCCAAAACCTGCAAGCCTTTTGTCTCAGCCTCCCACAGTGCTCGGATTACAGTCGTGCGCCACCACCCCCGGCCCCCAGCAATTTTGTAAACCCGAGATTTAATTTATTTCCTACGAAGGTGGAGAACGGTGAATAATTAGCCTCTTTTGTTAGAGGCCGGCACAGCCTCGCTCCGAGTGTTGTTGCAGCGGCGCCCGCCAGGGGTCAGCGCAGGCTTGGCGCTGGCCCGCGGGGCCCACAATGCACCGGGCTCCCGGCGCTCGCGGCCTCCCGAAACAAGGCGGAGGCGTAGCCTACCTGTGCGGGCGAGCCCTGCCTACGGGGCGGGGCCTTATCGTGGGGGCGGGTCTACCCGGCAGGGGCGGGAGCCGAGGTCTCCGTCGCCGGCTGCTGCAGATCTGGGTGCCTGGCGAGGTAGCAAGGTAGGGCTCTTCGGCATTGCCCCCCGTCTTAGGCGCGAAGTCTCTTAGTTGTGCGATTCGGAGAAGCCTGGAGCTGCGGCAGCTCGGGCACGGCGCTTACTTCTTCCGAAACTCTTTGTCTGATCCGCTCCTCTGGCTCTCGGCCGAGCCCCCGCGGCGGGAAGCTGGGGACCCGGCCTTGCCTCCCAGGTGTGGTGCGTGGGGACCCCGGGGCCCACGGCCCGTGCGCTCCGCGGTCACCTGGCCCCGCTGGGCTCGCAGGGACCCCTAAAACCAACCTTTCCGCGAGTCGAGCTCGGCGGGCGGGAGGCGCTGCAGCGAGGGCGCCCGGGTCGCCGAGGTCGTGGGGTCCCTGTGTTCGGCTTTGGTCCCAACCTGAAGACTCTGGGTGCAACGCCGAGGTGGCTCCCCTCTGCCCTCTCTTGCAGATGCCAGCGGTTTAGTCTTCTGATCCCAGGCTCCAGTGTAAAGGACATCTTATTTGTAAAGGGGTTTGTTGCGGCATCGAACCCAGGGCTTTCACACTGAGCTGTCACATCCCCAGTTCCCTTTTTAGTTTTTTGAAACAGGGTGTCTGTAAGTCACTAAATTACCCAGGCTGGGCTCCAACTTTCCGTCCTTCTGCCTCAACCTCCTGAGTGCTGGGATTAAAGGCAGTTTGAATTGACCAGCAGTCACAGACTGGAATTTACAGGAAGTCACACACCCTGTGACTTGTCATTCATTTGTGCAGCAGGTGCTTCCCAAGCACATCCTGAGAGCCAAACTCCTTGCTATGGTCTGCTCTTAGTGGCCAGTACCACACACAGGATCCTTCTATGGGCCGTGTCGCGAAGACCTCCTGAGTTCAGATGCAGGGCATTTCTTGGACACCAGGGAAGCCAAAGCATCTCATCAGTCAGACCCAGGTAGCTCAATTTAAAAACACACCAAGTCAGGTGTGGTGGCACATGCCTGCAATCCCAGCACTTGGGAGGCTGAGGCAGGAGGATCGCCAGGAGTTCAAGGCCAGCCTGGGCTACACAGTGAGTTCAGCACCAGTCTGAACTACATAATGAATTCCTGTCCACAAAACAAAACAAAGCAATTACCCCCCTAAATGTACTCACACACACCGCTGATTGGTTTAGTCCGGGGATTGAAGCTGGGGCCTCAGGTATCCTAGACACACTGTACCACTTGATCCACACAGTTGATTTTAAAGGGAGACAGGATAGGAAAATGCCTTCCAATGTGTCCTCTGTCTTCCATCTTTGTGGTCCTGAGAAAACACTGGAACGTGATGACACTTTACTCATTGGGTTGTGCAGCATGGGCTGCAGAAGCGGCTATTGGGGTGGAGAGCCAGTGGCATGGGAAGTCCCCAGGCTCCCATGGAAAACAACATGTCGTTTCTTGTGTTCAGATATTTACTCCATTAAGACATCTGATGGTGCTGGGAAGGGACTTCAGGAGGAGCCAGCCCCTCCGATCAGTACTGAAGGATGGCTGGAGTTGTTTTAGCTGGAAGTGAGAGGAGAGCACTCCAGGGAGAGGAGACACCCGGAGCAGGATCACAGAGGTGAACTAGCAAATTTGTGGCTCAGGAAGAGGGGGCGTGAGACTGCTGGTGAGGAAGAGGGCTACAGAATGCAGCCACTCTGGCTTTTGTGTTAAGCCTTTGGTGTTTTCATAACTATGCTTTGCGGTTCATTATGTATCTACATGTCCTCCAAAGCCTCATTTGGTCATAGGTGAGGCTTTTCAGAGGTGGCTGGAGCTAGTGTGTGATGCTGGCATCAAGGGTGTGTGATCCCTACATTAGTTCTCTGGTTGGTTTGGTGTAGTTCTGGGTAGGGTTAAGGATGCGCCACTGTGGACCTGAGGGCTAGGGGCAGGTAGCCTGGATAGACTAAGGGAAAGAAGAGGGCTGCTGTTGCTTGCTGCTGCTGTCGCTGCTTCACGGCTTGCTGCCTCCTGCCTGCCCTGCCTCCATCTCCTCTGAGATGCCGTGCACTCTGCCTTGGAGTCAGCTGACTATAGACTGAAACCTCCACCAACTGTGAGCTAAATAAACCTTTCCTCCTTTAGCTTTGGGTCTTGGGTATTTTATCTCAGCAATGAGAAAAGTAACTAATATGTAGTTGGTAGGGTGAGATGAATACTGTACTTTGCAAAGGCTTGGCTAGGTGTTTTGGGTATGTCATCCCTGATCATTATGAAAAAGAACGGGGGCTGGGTCCACCCCCATCCCAGGTTCCAGGGGACAGTGGAGCCTCTGTCTGAACTTGTGGGGGGGGGCGCTCAAGACAATGCTTGTGGACAAGTCCACACCCCAGGAAGCGTTTCAGATGAATGATTGGGGCAAGAAGACCACAGACCTCGGCAGTTCCGTGCATTTACAGCCTCCTTGAAAACCAGTGTGGAGGCACCTCAAAAAACAGAACAGAAATCTTCTTTCAGGGTTTAACCCTGGAAGAAGTAAAAGCCGTGTTGAACAGATGTTTGAATGCTCAGGTTCATAGCAGTGTGATGCATGCTAGGCAGGGGGCGGAAGCAGTTCACGTGTGTGGGTGGATGCATGGTCAATAAAATATGGTAGAAATGTACAACGAATATTGTTTTAATCTTGGGGATGGAATTGAGGGCCTCGCCCATGCTGGGCAAATACTCCTCTACAGAGTTACATTCCCAGCCAGCCCCACTTTACCCTCTTCTTCTACTTCTTTAAAAATTTGAGAGAAACTTGCAGCTCCATTGCCCTGGCCTCAAACCTGTCATCTTCCTGCCTCGTCTCTAGAGTGCTGGGATTACAGGTGAGCACCGCAGACCCAGCCGAGACCTTGTCTTGAACAATATGGTGATGGTACAAGGGTAAGTGTTACGTCTGTTTCATCGTGCACACAGGGTAAGTGTTACGTCTGTTTCATCGTGCACACGAAGAGCCCCGTGGAACGCCACCTTGTGCTCAGATTGCCAAGGTCTAGGAGCTTAATACCAACGTGTGCTAAGGAAGCACAGGAAAAGGAATTTTTAAAAAAGTGAACGCCTCATTTGGAACCCAGCCCAGGGGAGGAATGCCCGCTGGGACCCTTGAGGGTGGGTCACAGAGGGCAGGGCTGTGAGATAGCACGGTAATGGGCGAGTTTAACTCCTGATTTTGCAGATAAGAGCCGTGCCCAGGTTAGGAGTCACTTCCGCAGGGCCTGGAGCAAGCTCAGGCAAATCAGGGCTGAAGGCCCAAAGCCGTCCTCCCGCGAAGACAGCGTGGTAACTAGGAGCCCGCCCAACTCCAGGATCAGAGAATGATCTTTCAAGATGGGCTGGGATGCTGAGAGAGAGGCGGGCATGGTGCCATCTGGAAAGACCCCGGTTTTCAGGGGGTGACATCCCAGTACTGTGCTGGGTTGACTCTTCACAAGGAGTCAGCTAGTATAAAAGAAGACGGAGGCTGGGTGTGGTGATGCACTTCTGTCCTCCCAGCTCTCTGGGGCACTGAGGTGTGCGGATCACAAGTTGGAGCCCAGCTTGGACACTTAGTGACTGAGGGAGAGTCTGTTTTACAATAAAAATAAAAAGGGCCAGGGCAAAGGCCCTGAGTTCAACCCCCAGTTTAAAAAGAAAACATGCTGGGTATGGTGGTGTGCACCTGTAATCTCAGCACTTGGGAGGCTGAGGCAGGAGGATCGCTGTGAGTTTGAGGCCAGCCTGGGCTATATAGGGAGACCCTGTCTCAATATATATATATATATATATATATATATACAATATAATTGTTTAGGCATAGGTATCCATTATTTAGGCCTGTCTACTTCCAAGAGGCCTGAGAAAAGGAAGGAAGGAAGAAAGAAAAGTGAAGGAATGAAGGAACTCATTTGCAAACTGACTGAGCAGTTACTGTGAAGGATGAGCTTAGTGCCAATTCTCTATTAGAAGCAAGAGAGAAAAAAAGTAGGAGAAAGGTGTTTTGCTTTTTGATACAGAGTCTCACTGTGTGGCCCAGGCCGGCCTCAAACTCACGGCGTTCCTCCTGCCTCAGCCTCCCACATGCAGGGATCACAGGTGTGCACCACCACACCCAGCCAGGGTGAAGTTTTACTCTTAGCACCTCATGTTGCTCCCAGGCCCTGGAGGCACAGAAGGTGCTCAGAATCTTCCGCAGGGCCAGGAAGAATGAACTTCCTAGCTCAGGAACCTTGTTAAGGTTTGTGTCTGGATGTTCCCCCAAAGCCTTGTGGGGTCGTGAGGGTGGGCTTTTTGGAGGCAGCTGAATCTAGAGTTTGTGATTGGCTCATTGTCTAGTGCTGGGATTGGTGGGTGAGTGCTGCCCCCGCCCCAGGCCTGCATACTATATAAGGGAGGGAACGAGGCTCGCTCCTCCCTCTGCCCCTTTGCTCTTGCTCCTTTGCTGCCTTCCGCCGCCTTGAACAGTTGCCCCTCTGTCACACCACCCTGCCTTGGAGCCAACGGATTATGGGCTGAAACCTCCACACACGGTGAGCTAAATAAACCTTTCCTCCTTTAACTTGTGGGTGTTGGGTATTTTGTCTCAGCAACAAGAAAAGTAACTAAGATAAACCTAGAAAGCACAGGCAAGAGATGAGGCCGAAAAAACAAAACCTCAGGCCCGGAAGGCCCAGGGTGGTGACTGTCCCAGGCGGGTTGTTTGCCTTTCTGAAGCCAATTGAGTAAATCAGGAGGAGATACTCTCGGCTCCCACAGGCTACACTATTCTGACAGGGCTGGTGTCAGACGTCTTGGAGCCCAGCTGTCACATCTTGTGACAGAAGACTGCAGTGCAATTCAGAGACTTTTAGAGGGGCCGAGACAATCCGAAGATTTATTGATGATAAATCAAACACAGTTGTAAGGACAGAGCTTGAAATTCACAAACAGGAGCCAGGTGTGGGGGCACAGGCCTGTATTTCCAGCCCTGGGGAGGCTGAGGCAGGGGATTGTGAGGTCCGGTCCAGCCCAGCCTGGGTTACGTACGCAGCGAGTTCAAGGCCAGCCTGGACACCCAGCGAGACCGCCTCACAAAGGCAGATGGCCAGCATCATCCTTCTGCCCTGGTGTCTCACGTGAGCTCTTATCGCTCTCAACTGAATCTTAGAGGCTTGGTTCGGGAAGGACCTTATCACTGTCTGCTACATCCAAGGGTCGTGTTTCTGAAGGGAATGTTGCCAGGGCCACGTGTCCAGGAACATGGTGCCAATAATCCTGAGGGGAGGCTGGGGAGGGGGGCACTGCCGCCTGAGCGTCCCTGAGGGTCCTGCCCGCAGGCAGATACGGTCATGCCTGGGGTCACTCGGCCTACAGCTTATCCTCAGGAGGACGCTGTGTGGCTGAGGTGATCTGGGTGATCCAAGGAGCACAGGTGGTGTCCTGGGAAAGCACCAGGTTTCGCTGTCCCATCAGCCGCTCTCTGCCCCTAGCCAGGGTCCCCTATGAAATGTGACAATGTGCTCTTTTGCAGAACTGTTTGCAAAACCAGGTGCGGGTTCTGCTGTCCTCTTTTTCTGCTAGAAATCAAAACCAAGGCCTCCCATGTGCTAGGCAAGTGGTCTACCACGGAGCTACATCTCCAACCCCTTTAATTTCGAGGTACCTCCTGCTAAATTGCCCAGGCTAACTTCAAACATGGGATCCTCCTGCGTCAGCCTTCTGAGCAGCTGGGGTCATGGGCCTGCACCTCTACCCACTGCTTTTAGAGTAATTTTCTAAAAACAATCATATCAGAATTGGGGATGGGCAAAACCAAAAATCAAAAATTGAGGGAAAATAGTTGAATTTTAAAAATAGTTTTAATTTTTCAATTTATAAAGTTTAATTGAAAAATTTTTTTAGTAATTTTTAGTTGGGCATGGTGGCACACACTTGTAATCCTAGCACCCAGGAGGCTGAGACAGGAAGATTGCGAGTTCAAGGCCAGCATCGCTATGTAGCAAGACTCTAGTCTTTAAAAAAAAAACTAAAATTTTGCTTTTATTTAATTTTGCAGTGCTGAGGATCAAACCCAGGGGCTATAATTTTTTATTTGATTTTTTTTTTAGGGAAACCAAGAAAAGTGTGGTGAGACTCCAATTAATAGACATATTTCCAAAGGAAACTCCTTTGCTTTTCAGAGACTGTGCCTAAATGATCTTCACATGTTAATTTAAAACAAACTATTCAACTTGTCTTTTCATTATGATTCTTTGCTTTGACTGATGATTTTGATTCAGACAATTACCTGCCTTCCTCCTATATGCACTCAGACTTGTTCTATGCTTCTGAGTCATTTCTTGTGGTTATAATTTCACTTTAGAATGGGATTTTCAGCTTCCTGAGGGCTAGGATGGACCTGTGGGTTTCCTTTCTTTTGCTCTTATATATGCTCAATGCAGCCTCTCCTGGAAGAGTTTATTTCCGTGCAGCTGGGCCAGCCAGCTGGTTTCTGTCACGGTGGGTCAGTGTTATTGTGTTATTTTATCTTTCTTCTTCTTTTTTTTTTGGTTTGTTCTTGCTCTGTATTTCAGGCAGACCTTGAACTTGTGTTCCTCCTGCCTCAGGCTCGTGAGTGCTGAGATTACAGTTATGCACCACCACACCTGGCCTCTTCCCTTCTTCTTAACGTGGGGACATTTTGTTTCTTCGGGAAAGGAGATGGCCAAAGGGGCAATTAGAAAGAGGTGCTCACCCAGTGTCTGTTGGGGGCTTGCTGGATGTTAGGCGTAGCATGTGACATTAAAAAAAAGAAACTCAAAGAGAAAGACAAGTTTATAATATATTTGAAACAGATGTTTGTGCTTCAACTTAAAAATTCCAAATATGACCCTTTGACTTAGCAAGTCCACTCTAGAACTTGATCCTGTGGAAATAATTAAACACAGACCAAAAGGTTGGGCTCTAGCAGGTTTGTCTCAGCCTGGGTTTTCTGTTTGTGTGGTTTTGGTGCTGGGCATCGAACCGAAGGCCTCCCAAAGGCCAAGCCGTACTGGACCACTGAGCTCTGCCCCTGGTCCTCAGCCTTGTTTAGCTTGGCGTGAAGAATTAGAAACAGCCTAAAGTTTCCGTCATGGAAATTTAACATAAAAATACAATGGAATTCCTCTGTTAAAAGAATATCTGTGTCAGTAAATATGTTTTTAATTGGAAAATTGTCTTGGTCACTTTCCTCAACACTGGAGAAGATACCTGACTTAAGAGATTTATTTGGGCTCACAGTTTCAGAAGTTGCAGTCCATGGTCAGCTGGCTCGCAGGCAGCAGGCAGCAGGCAGCAGGCAGCAGGCAGCAGGCATAGTGCAAGGGCCCGGTGGAGGAGACCTGCTCATGGCTTGGTGGGCCGGAAGCACAGAGAGAAAGAAGCCCAGAGGGAGCTCCCTCCTCCCAGGCCCCACCCCAGGGACCATGGCCAACCCGGCCCAGCTCCTAATGTTATAGGCAGCTGAGTTCGATAAAAATATTATAGGCTGCGCCCTGGAAGGAGCCAACACAAAAGATAAGACACCTGTGGGCCAAACCTCAAGACAAAGGGGGGTAAACAGGTGCGGCCACATACCCCCTGGGTGTAAATGTCAGAAATTGATAAAAGTAACAACCGCCTTCAAAAAGCCAGGAAGTCACTGGCCTGACCCCCCACAGGAAAAGTCCAGCTCTGCATTCATGCCCGCTTGCTACGTGACTCGCTTCCCCATTTGATCTCAGTCCACTCAGTCTTACCTGGACAATTATACCTGTAATCTTATTGGCGGACCATAGTTTTGTACATTTCCCCTACCTTGGACCCGCCTCACCTCATGGTTTTTCCCTATAAAAGTCCCTGGAAAAGGCAGAGTCGGGGGTAACCCACTTGGGCCCCCCTTCTGTCCCTCTCTTGGACACAAGCTTTCTTTCTCTCAATAAATATATTCTGCTCTTAACCTCCGTTGTTCCTAAAATTCATTCCTCGGTTTTAGAGAACACGAACTCGTCTGATATCAGTCAGGTTGGGATATTTATTTTCCGGTATCACTAATAGTGCAATGAACTGTGGAACTCCTTAGTGGGGCGATCCACCAGTGAGGGTGGCCCCATGAGCCAACCACCTCCTAGCAGCTTGGCCTGAACACGCGAGAGTTCACGGCATTATGGATCCGAATCATAATAAACATCACATATATGTGTGTGTATATATTTGTTGTTGTTGCTGCTTTTCCCTTCCTTCTTTTTCTCCCTCCCCCCAATCCCAGTTGCTTTCCTTTTGAACAGTTTCTTCCCATTTTATATTATCTACTGTACACTTTGGATCTTATTTACTCTTTCAACTTCTCATGATAGTGAGACAATACAATGTTTACACATGTGCATCTGGTTTATTTCACTTATGAGTACGGTCTCAGGTTGCATTCCTTTACCTATAAAAGTCTCCAGTTTATCCTTCTTTTTGGCTGAGTACTGCTCCATTGTATAAAAAGACCACATTTTTTTTTTCTTATCCATTTTTTGGTTAATGGGCATTTAGGTTGTTCCCAAGATTTAGCTATTATGAATTATGCTGCTATAAACATGGGTGCACATATATTGCTGTGGTACAGTGTTTTTAATTCTTCCGGGAAGATACCCAGCAAGGGAATAGGTGGATTAGATGGGGCCTCCACTCCTGGTTTTTTGAGGAATCTCCACACTGATTTCCACAGTGGTTGTACCAGTCTACATTCCCACCAATATGGAGGAAGGCTCCTTTTGGCCCACAACCTCGCCAGTATTTGTTATGGGTTGATTTCTTGATAACACCCATTTTTTCTGGGTTGAGATGGAATCTCAGTGTTGTTTTAATTTGCATTGCTCAAATGACCAGTGAGGTTTAACATTTTTCCATATATTCCTTAGGATCTGTGCTTTTTGATTTCTTGTCCATAACTGTCTATAAAACATGGAGAATCTGAGACTGTCTCCTCATTACCACCCCACAGGGGTATGGAGAGTGTAGCTCAGTGGTGGGCGCCCACCTGGCATGGGTGAGGCCAGGCTTTGGTCCCCAGCACTGCAAAACAGCATCTCCTGGAGCCTCTCTTGGTTTGGAGCACGACCCCTGTGGCCCACCGGAGAAACCCCGTGGTTGACCATTTTTCCCCCATAGTTCCTTGGAGGATTCACACCACTAGCAAGGTCAGAATGAGCCTTGCTCAGGCGTTAGCTGTGCCAAATCCCCATTCAATTCCTGGCTGTACTGTTCAGCTTTGTGGGCTTCTGGAAGTAAATCTCGTTGGGCCTCCGTTTCCCCATTTATAGAATGACCCGTAGAATACAGGCATTGTACGGGTGAAATGTGATACCAAATGCAGATGTGCAACCCACAGTGAACTCCGCAAGGAGTAACTGCTGAGTGCTGGACACAGGCCAGGCACTGAAGGTCAAGTCGCAGCACACAGTGGGGGCTTTCTAGGGTCAGTATTCTAGGTGCCTGGGTTATTTCAGGGAAAAAAACAGATGAAAATCTTCATGTGGCTTATACTTGAGTAAATGCAAAGGTCAAAAAAGGTTTAGTCCAGGCTGGGGGTGTTGGTGCAAGCCTGTGATCCAAGCACTGGGAAGCTGAGGTGGGAGAGTCAAAAGTTTGAGCTGAATCTGAGAAATTTAGTGAGGCTGTGTCTCAAAATAAAAAACCAGAAAGGACTGGGCTGTAGCCCAATGTGAAGGCCCTGAGTTCAGCTCCCAGTATAGGAAAAAAAAAAAAAAAAGTAATCCAATCCATGTTCACAGATAACAGGAATTCTATTAATTTAGTGCTGACTCTGTATAGTCACTGTGCTGAGTAACTTTCCTGAACTCTGTGAGGTGGGTTTATTTCCTTGTTTTTTTTCTTTTTTTTTTTAAGACAGGATCTTGATATGTAGTTTAGACTGGCCTTGAACTCATTATGTATCCCGGGCTGGCCTTGAACTCAGGGCAATCCTACTACCTCACCCTCCCAAATGCTGGGATTACACAGGCTTATGCCACCACACCCGGCTACTTATTTACTTATTTTATTCTTTCTCTTTTTTTTAAAGACAGGGACAGGCTCTCACTTTATAGTCCAGGCTGGCCTTGAACTCACTGTGAAGTCCAGACGGGCCTCAAATTCATGGTGACCCTCCTGCCTCAGCCTCCTAAACACTGAGGTTGTAGGTGTACACCCCCCTCAAGGTGGTTGTTATGAGACAGCAGGCAAGTGAGCATTAAGTGACACAAAGTGAGCAGAAAAATCAGCAGAGGGGCTGGCATTTGAAGCCAGGTATCTGACCCTGAAGCTTGGGCCTGACCACTGCATTCCCCTCCCCTCGGGGAATCTGGCTTTTGTACTCTGCTCTGAGGCTGTTGGTTTTGCTTCTGGAACATTCTTGCCCTGGGGCAGGAATTGTGAGAGAAAGAAAACTGAGCCTTCTTCATGGCCATTATCCCTGTAGGAGATGATCAGAAGGGCCAGAAGACAACTCTGCATATGACACGGCCTTGGAGCGCTAAGGGATCCAGCTGCCTCCTCCACACTAGAAAAGAGCTCTCTCCATGGGAGGAAGTCAGCCCAGGGCGCCTAGGGCCTCTAGAGCTGCCGCAGAGCCCCGAGGGGCACCCTGCCCCTTGAGGGGGAGGGAACAGTTGGTGCCTGCTGTGTAAACCTCACAGTGTCACAGCCTCTTCATTTCCTGGCTCTCAGTCTTTTGGCAAAGATGTGGCTTCTCCAGTACTTGACGTCTGTCTTGCTTCCTCTGTGGGGATGGGGGGCTGCGGGGCTGTGGGTGCCCACTGGGGGGTTCGTGTCCCGTCCAGGTGTGGCTGGATTTGTGCTGTTGGAATTTCAAAACATTATTATTAGGCAAGGGCTCAAGTGTTTAGAAGAGTACAAGGAATGACAGTATGTGTTCACCATTTGGCTTGTCTGGTGCTGAGGACTGAACCCAGAGCCTCATGCAAGCCAAGGAGGCGCTCTGCCCCCGAGCTCCATCCCTATCCCTCTACTTAGCTTTGTTACTTGTGTGTGTGTGTGTGTGTGTGTGTGTGTGTGTGTGTGTGTGGTCCTAGGAATTTAACCCAGGGCCTTCATACTAAGCTACATCCCTATCCCTTTTGTATTTTTCATTTTGAGACAGGGTCTTGCTAAGTGGCCCAGGCTGGGCTTGAATTTGAGATCCACCTGCCTCAGCCTCCCAGAGTGCCAGGACTACGGTCATCCACTATTTCACCCAGCCACTTATTTGACACACCTTCATATCTTGCCTTTTTGCTCCAGATTGTTTTATTTATTTATTTATTTAAATTCTTTTTCTTTTCTGTGGTACTGGGGATTAAACTCAGGACCTTGTGCTTGCCAGGCAGGCGCTTATTGCACTGAGCTATATCCCCAGCCTTCCAGATCTTTTTAAAAATACATTCATACATACACACACACACATACATATATGTATACGTGCATGTCGCTGAAGCCCCATGTGTACATCACCCAGTTTTACTTTCATCCCTCCATCTCTCCAGAGACCACTGCTGTCCAGCCTGGAGCGCGTGGCATGACAGTGCTCCTTGTGTAACCCTCATGCGCACACACAGGTAACAAGGCACACTTTGATACCATTTCCCGTGAGTGTTCATACTTGCAGGGGTTTTCCTGGGGTCTTTGTCCAGAGCTACACTTACAGGGCCAGAGGGCGCCCACACCACGGGGCCTACATTTCTCTCTACAGTGGTTGTACCAGCAGCAGGGGTGCTGCAGGGTTTCCACTCTCCCCAGCCTCAGTCTGCAAAGTCTTGTCTGGCTTTGGAGATTTTTTGCCAGTTTGATGGAATGGGAAATAGTAGCTGACAATTGTAGGTCTGGATTGCTAGTGAGAGTGAGCACATTTTCATGGGATTGTTGGGCATTTACATCTCTTCTTTGCTGAATTATCCATTTACATTCTTTGCTTTTTTATCTATTGTGTTGTTTGTCATTCATTGTTCTTACTGGTAGAAGGAGTTTATTACGTGTTCTGGTTACTAATCCTCTGTCAGTCATCTGCAGTGCAGAATCTCCTCCAAATCTCCTGCTCACTTTTTTACTTTCTTTGTGGTTTGTTTTAACGTACAGGCAAGTTTAATTTTAACGTAGTCTGTTATTTCAGTCACTTCTTCATTGTGCTTGCAAATCTTACTTTAAAAATTCACCTTCTACTCCCAAGTCATATATTATTCTATATTATACTATAGTTTCTTTCTTTCTACATTTTTTAAAAGTTTTTATTTTTCACAATAAGCATGTAAGCATTACACAATATGTCAGTCAGCTTTCTGCTGCTGTGACAAAGTGCCTGAGAAAAACATTTAAAGGAAGAAAGGTTACTTTAGCTCACGATCTCAGAAGTTTCAGTTCATTGTCAGCTAGCTCCATTGCTTTTAGAGCCTGTGGAATCAGAAACACCATGGTGAAAGGGTGTGGAGGAAGAACGCGGCTCACATTATGGCTGCCAGGAAATGAGGGGAGCTCCGCATGAGGTCTTCTTCCTCCTTCCAGTCTTATTCATCTAGATCCCCAACCTTTTGAATGCTGCTCCTTACCTTTAGAGTAGGTCTCTCTTCTGAGCTTTCTCTCCCAAATGCTGATCATCCTGGAAACACTCTCACAGACACATCCAAACCTGTGTCATTAACTTCCTAGACATTTCTCAATCCAATCAAGTTGACAACCCAGCTTAACCACTACACGCGTGTAACTCAAAATGGAAATATAGTTAAGTTCCCTCTGTACCTCTCTTGAATTTCAAAATTCATTTTGTGGTGTAAAGTAGGGATCCATTTTTCTTAACAAATCTAGACGATTGATTGACCTAGTACCTTATTGTATAGTGTATTCTGTCTCCCCTGATTTTCAATGTCTTTCCTCTGTAGGCAACCATACAGCTTAGAGTCTGTTTCCAACTCCTTTGGCTGATTGATCTGCTTATCTGTTCCTGGGTAATATCACACAGTGTCAAAATTATATCTTATCATAAGTCTTCATATCCCATTGGGAGTGGTGGCCTATCGTATTTTTCTTTTTTAGAATTACTTTTTGGCATTCTTAGTTCCTTGTTCTTCTGTACAGACTGTAGAATCACCTTATTCAGTACAATGAGAGACAAAATACTTGATCTTGAGTACTGTACCAGGTTTCATCTCTACCACCATGCTTCTGTTTGAACTGGACATTATGACACTCCCTGTTATGGTTTAGGTCTAAACTCCCACATGTGGAGGTGGGATCTGGTCAGGAGGGGTGGGTCACTAAGGCATGAGTGGGAGGGGTGGGTTCCTGTCCCCTGCACCTCCTTTCTCTGCTTCCTGGCTGTCATGTGGTGAGCAGCTTTTCTCCACCCTGTGGTTCTCGCGTGTTGTTTCTGCCTTGGAGCCAGCCGTGCACTGCACCCACTGAAGCCGTAAGCTGCAGTGTCCCTTCCTTCCTTTAGTTTGCAGATATCAGTTACTGTATCCTAGCAATGGAAAAGCTGATTAGGACCCAACATAAAGAAGTGGTTCTTTTGGCTCACAGTTTAAGGGGGCAGTGCATAGGAGGCTGACTCTTCAGGCAGGAGCACCCGGGCAGAGGGCCTTGGTGGAAGAAAGCTGTTCAGCCTATGTAAGCCCAGAAGCACAGCGAGAAGGGAGAATATACCTTTCCAGGTCACACCCCCAAGTGACTCCGCTTCCTACCAGGCCCCACCTCCAAAGACTTCTGGGGTACATTTCAAATCTATAAGCCATAGCACTCTCCTTCCTGATACACTTTCACAATAGTTTTTGATTCCTGTATTTATAGGTCCTATTGCAGAGATTATTTTTTTCTTAAAATTATGATAAAATACAAATACCTTTGTATTTGGCCATTTTAGTCACTTTTGTGTGTAACTCAGCAGTAGTAATTGCATTCATGCTGTTGTATAGGCCATCACTATGATGACAAAACTTTAAGTCCATTAGCTAGAGTTAATAAATCTTTGTGGCTGAATAGAACCCATTGTGTGTAGAGACCACATTTTGTTTCTCCACTCATCCAGAGTTGGGCATTTGGGTCACTTCCATCTTGGGCTGTTATGAATAACACTGCTGGGAACACTGACGTGCGAGTATCTGAGTTTTTGTTTTCAATGCCTGTAGCTGTTCACCCACAATGGAACCCCTGGCTCACATGGTATTTCTGTGTTTAACTTCTTGTGCAGTCACGCAGCTTTTTCTATAGTGGCAGTACCAGTTTAGATTCCCAGTTTCTCCATAGCATCTCCAACACTTATTTTCCTTAAAAAAAAAAAAAAATACAACTGTTGTAGTACATGTGATGTGGAATCTCATTAAGGTTTTGATTTGCATTTCCATAATGATTAAAGGTGTTGCATATCTTTCCAGGTGATTATTGCCCATTTATGTTTCCTTGGAAAAATGTCTCTTCAAATGCTTTGCTCTATTCTTTCCCCTTTAGTGTTTTTTGCAGCAGTTTTAAGTTCACAGGAAAACTGAGCAGAAAGTACGGGAAAGTTCTACTCAAGATGCCCCCTCGATCACCTGAGTGTTTGTTAAGAGTGCCAAACCTATACTGGTGCATCACGATCACCTGGACAGCCTGGTTTTACATTGGCCTTCATTTTTGGTATTGCAGTGTATGAGTTTAGAAAAATGCATAAGGATGTGTATCCCATGATGGTAGCACAGACAGTAGTTTCCCTGTCTTAAAACTCCCCTACCTGTTTATTCCTCCTCCTCCCCTTTTGCCTGTATTAAAATTGGGTTGGTTGTTTTTGTGTTGTTAATGTGCTTTATATATTCTGCTATTAGACTATTACTGCATACAATTTAGAAATTTTTTTTCCATTCTGTGGTTAATCTTTTCCTGCTCTTGTTAGTCTTTTGTTGCACAAAAGTTTTTCATTTCATAAAGTCCAGATTGTTTCTTTTCATGCCTGTGCTTTTGATGTGGTACTTAAGAAATCATTGCCTAATCCAAGGTCATACAAATTTGCTCCTATGTTTTCTTCTACGAATTTCTTTTTGGGTTTGTTTTGTTTTTGTTGAGGCAGGGTCTTGCTTTGTAGTTTAAGCTGACCTTGAACTCACTATGTAGCCCAGGCTGGCCTCGAACTTGTAGAGATCCTCCTGCTCAGCCTTGTAAGTGCTGAGATTACAGACCTGTGCCACCATACCTGGCCTTCTAAGAATTTTATGGGTCTAGCTCTTGGGCATGGTAGTAAATGCCTATAATTCCAGCATGAGGAAGGCTGAGGGAGGGGGATCCAGCCTGGACTATATAGCAAGATCCTGTCTCAGAAAAGTCCAGTTCTTAACTCAAGGCCAGTGATCAACCTTGAATTAATTTTTATATATGAAGAAAAACGCAACTTCCTTATTTTTGCATGTACATATCCAGTTTCTCCATTAAGTGGCTTGGACAGCTTTGTCAAAATCAGTTCTCTGTAATGTGGAAGGGTGTTGCGGCTCTGAATTTCATTCTGAAAAGAAAGAAGGGGAAAAAAAAATATATATATATACATACATATACATATATACACACACACACACACACACACACAAGATAGCTAATTGTCCTAGTAATTTCTATTGTGTTATTGAAAGGGACAGTTAATGTTTAATTGTTTGATCAATCTTATAAACCTATATTTATTTATCTACATAATCAATTGGAACACACCAAAACATAATACAACAACCTTTTCTTTTTTTGGGTATTTTTTTGAGTCAGTGTCTTGCTATGCAGTTCACGCTGACCTTGAGCTCACTTTGTAGCCCAGGCTGGCTTTGACCTCACAACAGCGATCCTCCTGCCTCAGCCTGCCAAGTGCTGGGATTACAGGCATGCGCCACCATGCCCACCACAACAGCCCATTGTTAATTTCCTATCACCTTGTTTGAAATTCTGTATTGCTTTTATTGTTTTATTTATGTCTATGTGTCTGTTAATATGTTTCAGTTCTTTTATCTTTAAAATTAAAAAAAAATAAAAATTAATTTTATTCTGTTAGTCTGGATATCTGCTCTTGGGATGTATCCCAGTCTTGATGTCTGTGACTCTGTAATAAGTTTTCCTTCAGAAAGTTTGAGTCTTTGAACTCTGTTGTTGTTTTTCAAGGTTATGATGGCCTTTCTGGGTCCCCTGGAAGTCCAGAATTTAGGGTGGGCTTTTCCATTTCTACAAAGATGCCCTTAGGGCTTTGACACAGGTTGCTTTGCATCTCTGTGTTGCTTTGGGCTGTGTTGTCATCATGGCATTTGAAGGCTTCCAGTCCATGAACACTGGATATCCTCCCATTTATTTAGGTCTTTAATTTCTTTCAGCAATGTTTGTTTCATTTTCTTTGCCAATGTTTGCTAAGAAGATGGTCGCACATCTCTAGAATACAGTAGAAGAGCTTCTTTCTGAGATGTAGTCTTAGAAATTTCACTTATAAATGAAGAATGGAACATTTATTTATTCTTCATACTAGAGTTGGCTTCCTTAGTCAATTTTTTTTTAGGATCCTTAAATAAGATTTAAAAAATGCAAACTTGTCTGGCTTTCAGATTTTGGAGGGATTTTGTTGACTTCCTCATGCTGAGCAGATCACGATGAGATTAGTTTACCTGATACTGAATTTGACTGGAAAAAAAATTTCTGGAAGCTATTTTTGCTGACTAATGCAACATCTTCTCTAATTCCATCAGTATCTTCATATCTGTATTACAATCGAATATCATATACAAATTCAGGACAAAACTGTAAGGTGTTTGCCTTAGTGAAGGCCTGTCCTTCAATTCCCTATCATAATCTTGAGACACTGGAATTTATTTGCACATGCGCAGCCTTTAACAGTGTGCTGTGAGGCTTGCTCAGATCACCAAACTTAACCAAAATATTTGGAAAGTTCACCTTCTCAGAGTTTTCTATCTTATGAAATACAGAGGTTGGCTATACCCAGTTTGAAGGAAGAATGACTCTAGACTTTTTTGGTCAGATAATAGTTCCATATTAAGACATTGGTCAACAAGGAAAACAGAATTAGAATTTAGTCAAACTTTTGGCTTAGAGGGGGGAAAACATGACAAGCCTTTGGGCACAAAAGCAAGGTGAGAAGAGAGTAACAGATTTCATTTTCTGACCCTCTTTAGTCCTGTGGCATTTGGTTATGGAGTTTTGGAAGCCTAGCAGGAAAGCTGTAATGTTTGCAGCTTATACAAGTTGTGTATCCCAAATGCCCAAATCCCAAGTCCAAAACCTGAAATGCTCTGCTGTCTGAAAGCTGAGCACCAACCGAATGAGGGAAAAACTTGAATTTTGGAGCATTTGAAATTTTGGATTTTCAGATTAAGCATGTTCAACCAGTAAAGTGTATGCAGATATTCTAATATCTGAAAGACTCCTAAGTCAGAAACACTTTTTATCCAAGTGCTGTATTTCTGACAGGAATACTCAAGTTGTATTGAGGATATCTCTCAACATTTAAAAGTTGTCACCTGGCTTAATCTTTACAAAAAGTCTGCAAAATAGCCAGGCACGGTGGCACACACCTGTAATCCCAGCACTCCAGAGGCTGAGGCAGGAGAATTGCTGTGAGTTCAAGGCTAGGGTGGGCTACATAATGAGTTCAAGGCCAGCCTCAACTACATAACAAGACCCTATCTCAAAAAAAAGTCTGCAAAACAATATAGTGTGTATTTCATTTTAAAAAGTGAGACTCAGAGAGAGAGAATAATTTTTCATGGTTACCCAGAGAGTAAATGACTGAGTTAGAATTACCGAGAGCTATTTGAGTCTTTGTTCTTGTTATTTTCCTAATCTTGGCTTAATTTATATACTCCGGGACCCAGATACCTTTTGTTCCTGATAGGTATTTGGCTAACAAGGGCTCGAGCATCTGTATCTCACTCTGCTGTACAGAATGAGGCGGCCCGGTCCTGATGCATCCTCTGCTGGACTGCGGCGGGCAGAGAGGAAGGGCGATGTGGAAGTTGCTCTTGATGCAGAAACAACTAGAGCTTGTGGGTGATGGAGCGGGTGGGAAGCAGCAGAACGAGCTGGGCTTCGGGCTCATTCATCCTGCCTTTTTACACAGTAAATCTATTTTCTTCTGAGAGGCACCTGCCATTAAAAATGCTTTTCTCTGGGGGTATGCTGCACCCTTGCCACTTACAGTGTACATCTACGAGCAATAGAGAGGTCAGTGACACATAACAGCTTGGATTTTGCCAAGTGAACAATTACGAATAACATGTGGCCTGTGAGGCTGGGGTGTAGACGGCGGAAGCTCTCGCCTCTGAGAAGGCTCAGGCAAGTCCCCAGCCCTTGGGTGTCGCAGCAGCTTGGCTGACAAAGAGTGGCTTTGCTGAAAGTCTGAGATGTCACTTTCAGTTTTCCCGCGTGCCTTTTTGTTGTTTTTATTTTATTTTACTTTACTTTTGAGACAGGGTCTTACTATGTAGCCAAGCTGACCTTGAATTCAAGGCAATCCTTCTGCATCAGTCTCCCAAGCGCTGGGGAGACCAGTCATTTATAAAGAAAAAGTTTACCTTGGCTCACTCTTCCAGGGGCTGAGAGGTCAGTACCCGGCACCTGCATATGGGGAGGGTCTCATGGTGCTTCACCGCAAGATGGCAGCGAGTAGAAGACCTAGAGGCCCGAGTGAAAAAGACAAAATGTGCGAGGTGGACATGCTGTATGTACTCTGTTCTCTGGTAGCTTATCCAGTCCTGTGAGAGTGCGGACTGGGACTCACTCCTCAAGAAGGCGTCCGCCCATCCCTCAGGGCTCTGCGTCCGTCTTTCTTTGCGCTCCCCCTCGCAGAGCTATTTGTTGGCATGGGCTGGAGGTTGCACCGGAGCTGGTGCACACGGACCACACGATGCCCATGTCATCAGGGTCCTGAGGAGGCCCCCTCGTCAAGGGCAGCTCAGGGGCAGGTGTGTGTTGTGGGGGCAGCGTCAGAGCTCCTGGGCTCGGAGGGCGTGGTTAGTGGGCCTGACCACTTGGAGTGACATTTCCTTCCAGGCCAGGCCTTTCCCAGCCCAGGGCTTCAGCAAGGAAGCTGCGGAGCTGGGCCGTAGGAGAAGGTCGGGGCCACAGCTTCGGGAGGGGAGCTTGTTCATGGCGCTGAGGTTGACAGATGCCTCCTCCTCACTTTGACCTCCAAACCGGAAGAGGATCCCAATGACCACAAGGAGCTCGACAGTTGCCATGGCAACCTCCTCCCGCCAAAAATGGCCCCAGAGGTGACCACGTTGGGCTTCAGCAAGGTGCTTTCTAGGTGGATGTGGTTGTTACTCGGAGCCTTGAAGACAGCAGACAGCGCCTTCTCGGTTCCACATAAGTAATGCTTCAAGTCGTGGTCCCCATCAGGGAGGGCCTCGGGCTCCACAGTGGGCACAGTGCCGTTCTGCTGGCCGATGCTGGTATGGCGGGCCAGGACGTTGGCATTTTCTATGATGGCAAGGGCCGAGGGGCATCGTGCCGCTTGGCAAGGTCAGCTCCGTCCTCCTTGTACTGCTGGGCGGCGTGCTTAGCCAACGCAGCCAGCCTGGTGGTGCTGTTTGTTCCCGCCAGAGCACCATGACTTGTCTGCCTTGGTGCCTGTGGCACCACCCTTGGACTCGATAACTTAGAGGGAAGGATGCCCGCCATTTGCCTTCTGCTCAGGTGCCTCACAGAAGAGGACAACATCGCTGTGCAGGGACTCAGGTCGCCAGCAGCCAGCAGCAGCTAGTGGTAGAAGCGCTGGTTCTCCTCAGTACTCTCAGGGCCAGAAGCCTGAAGCCGTGTGGCAGTGCTTCCAGTGGACTCTTAAGCAGCCGGGACAGTCTCGCTTCTTCTGCTCCGGATGGAGTCAGTGCTGGAAACGGGCAAGCCGGGGCGCCAGCAGCAGTAAGTTCCTGTCAGCAGGGTGCTTCATCGGCAGCACTGCCTCACTAAGGAATTAAGTCTCAACAGAAGTTTCGGAGGCACAAACCATATTCAAGCCATAGCATCCTCTGTTTATGTAGTGACACATTTTGGCCTGCCTGGCACCACCATCCTGTGCCTTCCTACTGACCCTTTGCTCCTGAGGGAGCTGCCATGGTCTGACAGCTGGTCACTGCAGCCCAAGCTGGGCAAGACTCATCTTGGGACTTCTGAACTTAGAGCTGCAAAAGGCTTCAGGAACTCGTTGGCTGTCTGGCTGCACCTCTCAGTGGCTGTATTTCCTGGCCTGTGGAGGCGACCATGGAAGTCTCTCGCAGCAAGGTCAAGGAGAGGTAGAGGGAGTCCTGGTGGTGATGGATGGGTCCCAGGTCCTGGTTCTGTGGAGTCTGTTGTACCCCTGCCTTTCCCTAGCTTAGGTTGTTCTAGTAATCTTTGAATTCTGTTTTCCACCACACACCCACTTCTATCATTCATAATCAAGTGTTCCAAGCTGGATATGGTGGTACAGTGCTCAGGCTGTGACTGAGACAGGAGGGTTGCCATGAGCTCAAGGCCAGCCTGGACTACAGTGAGACCTTGTCTCAAAAGACCAAAACCAAAACCAAACCAAACCAAACCGAAGAAAAAATACAATGAAGTGTTCTAACTAGGCTTGCAAGAGGTGGCACACACCTGCAATCCCAACTACTTGGGAGGCTGAGGCAGGAGGATCACAAGTTGGAATCTGGTGTGAGCAATGTAGTGAGACCCTGTCTCAAAATCAAAAGGGCTGAGGACATAGCTCAGTGATACAATGCCCCTGGGAATGACCTCCAGTATGAGAAAAGTAAGTTGTGACAGTAAGGAGGGGGAGTGGTTTGTGCTATTTCCAAACTTGGGAATTGGGACGGTTTTAGGATAAACACCTTGCCCATATCAAGATCTATGTCTTTCAAGGTCTGAGGGGTTTGATTTCACAATTTTACTGACTTTCCTTTATATAAAACTGTTGGTTAAATGGTGGGAAACTATGTTAACTTCAAATGAGACCAATCCTACTTGAAGAGTTTAAATATGAACTTAGTTTTCCCGCAGTCATGAACAAGCTGAGAAAAAAAAAATTGCTGAAGATTTGAGTACTGGTGGAGAGGTGTCTGAGGTGAAGGTGGCCACCACCATCATCTGGGGTTAGAGGCCATGAATATAGCTCAGTGGCATAAGTGCCTTCCTGGCAAGTGTGAGGTCATGAGTTCGATTCCTGGTACCAAAAAAAATTAAAGAGAATGAGTTTAGCGAGTGGAGGGAAAGGGCTTGATGTGGAGTTTCAAACCCAGCAAGTGTGGGCCGTGGGGTGTGGGGAGGCTGTTGGCTTACGCGTACCTGAGTTACTGCAGTGTCACCACATGGGCCACCCTTCCTTGGCCTGGCACCTTGGACAGATTCCCTCTGCCCACCTGATCAGGTCACACTGACCTATAGTCTGATGGCATCTTCAACATTAGAGGAACATTTTTAAAGCTATAATATGACATTTGATTTGTTTGTTTTTTTGGTGCTGAGAAGTAAACCCGAGGCTTTGTGCCTTTTAAGTTACACCTCCACCCCTTCCAAATGGTAATATTTTAATTTTTACTGTTTTACTGAGTGTGGCAACCATTTTTTTCATTTTCGGCGCTGGGGACAGAACCCAGGGCCTTGCATATGCTATGCAAGTGCAGCACCCTGAGCCCAAGAGCGAGACATTCTCACACCGTAAATCTAAGACTCCTTTCTTCATCCTGCAAGGTTTCTGGGCTATGTAAGGAGATCGGGTTGGTTTTGCTTTTTAATGTCCACATCTTTCATGTTTTATATTTTGCTTTTTTGGTTTATAAAAAGTCATCTACACTCATTTAAAACAACAGTTGGAAAGCATATCAAAGTATAAAGACAGAGAAGAGCTGCCACCCGATTACAGGACTGGAGCCACACCCTGGCACTGGGCACAGCACGCCGTAGCATCTTCGGGGAGTGGGCTGAGCTCAGCCTGGCAGCCAGTTCTATTATCTCGTGACCGTCCCTTCCTTTGACAGGAATGACTTCACCACCCTCCCTTTCCTTCTGCCCTCTGATAGCTGGAATGAAAGCCCCCACAGGAGGCTGCTGGTTCAGGGTGAGGAGGGCAGGTCGCCAGCAGCATGGCAAGAGGAGAGCTGAGAGGAGTGGGCTGTGCACCCAGGCTCTGTGGCTAATAGCTCAGGGCCACACCCTGGGTAAGTTATGGAGGAAAGAGGCTGATTTGGGCCCACGGTGTGGTCCAAGGTCTAGGGCTGGCATCTGCCTTCCTGCTGGCAGAGTCCTGAGGTGGCTCAGGGCATCACATGATGAGGGGCTTGGCCCAGATAGCTTTCATGGCAGACTCACTCTCTAGATACACACTGACCATTAACCCCTTACCCTGCTTAATCACATGAATGGATTAATCCACCCATGAGGGCAGAGCCCAATCACCTCGTCCCCACCTCTTATTTCGAATAATGGGATTTAAATTGCAACATGAGTTTTCAGAGAGGATGAACCACGTGAATCTATATGAGGATGCTGAAATCAGGCATCCTCCCTCAACCCACTCTGAATAATCAGCTTGTAGGTACATGTGTGTGTGCATGTGTGTGGAGGTACATGTGGGTGCGTGTGTGTTCATCTAGACTTTTATTTATGAACATTAAAGCACATACATTCATAACCTTGTATTTGTCATTTTCCTGTCACTGGGACAACATACCTGATACAACCTAAAGGAGGAGAGATTTATTTGGCTCACGATTTCCCCTGGGTTTAGTCCATGGTCAGCTGGCGCCAAGGCAGAGCCAGCCAGGAAGCAGAGCCAGAAAGGGTAGGCAGGCACAGGAACGCGCCCTTCCAGGAATGCATGCCTCTGGTGACCCACCTCCTGCCAGCACATTCAGCTGCCAAACTCACAAGTGGATGAATCCTGATGGGTATGGCACCCCCATGATCCATTCACCTTCCAAATGCATGAGACTTGTGCAGGACACAAGAGATCTAAACCATAGCAACTCTATATTCTTAGTTTTCCTCCTTGTAAACAAAAAAGATGTATCTTTTTTAAAAAATCTTTTTTTTTTCTTTGAGATAGGATCTTGCTAAGTTGCCGAGACTGGGCTTTAACTTGGGATCTTCCTGCCTCTTCCTCTCAGATTGCTGAGATTACAGTTATGTTCAACCAAGGAGATATCTTTTATATATATTTTGTGCATTTTGCTGAGGTTTATCCACTTAATATATCTTGGAAATTAAAAGAAAATCTGTACATTGAATTCTCCTTCATGCATCTTTATACTTTCAAAATATTTCATTGTGTAGATGTAGTATAATGTATTTAACCAGTGCCCTATTTAAGGGCATTTGAGTTCTTTCTGTGTCTTATTATTCTGAGTAATGCTGCAAAGAATAATTTTGAATAGATGTTATTTCTTAAGCATGACCAAAGGGTAAATTCCCAGAAGTTAGGTTATTGGGTCAAAGGACATTTTCATTTGTAATTTTGATCTCTGTGGCCAGATGCCCCTCAAAGGGGATTGTACCAGTTTATACCTCCACCAGGAAAGTATGAGTGTACCAGTTTCTGGGGTAGGGGAATTACATACTTAGTTTGGTTTGTTGTTTTGTTTTGTTCTGTTCTGTCTCGAGACAGGGTCGGTCTCACCATATAGTTCAGGCTGGCCCTTAACCCACTATGAAACCCACGCCTTGAACTCACAGTAATCGTCCTGCCTCAGCAGTGCTGGGATTACAGATGTGCACCATCCCACTCAGCTTACTGCACACTTAGTATGTGTTGCTTTGAGTTCTTCTGTGGTTTTCACTTTGATGTTGTCCTTTCAGACAGAGGGCACATTCACTGAGAGCAAAGGCTAAACATGTTTCTGCTTTTGAATTGTCTGCTTTGGAGAGAATGTAATAGCACACTTGGCCTGGGAGCATCATGAGAACTTTTGTTTTCAGGATAATTTGGGCGATGAAGACAATCAAACCTCAATGAGAAGCGGATTCTTACCCTTAGGTAGAGTCCAACTGACCTGTCTTCTTCCTCCGAGTGAAGTTATGTGAGTCCTAGTTTAAAGTCCAGTGGTTGCAGAGCGAGCCCTGAGAGGGGCCCCTTGACCTTTACCGAGGCAGAGCCACTTGCTGTGTCAGCCTCTCCTGGGTCTGGCCTCACACCAGCAACATGCTCTTTGCCTCATGTCCCATCATCTTGTTCCTTGCTGCCAGCCTGTGCTGGCCCCAGGTCGCAGGGTCTCATAGCTGCCTGGAGTCTGTGAGTGTCAACCCCTCTGTAAACAGGGCATCCTGTGGTTTGCTGAAGAGCGTGCTGAGTGCTCTGTGCCCCCTCAGTGTCCATCCATCGTGTGCCCTGAGGGCTGCCGGGGGCTTCACACTTTTTTCCTGCGTGTCCCCTAAAAGAAGCGTGTGACAACCCACACCCCCTAGCATTGATTATGAGCTTATGTAGTTGTAGAGAAGATACTGACTGAAGATAAGGCTGCTGAAAAGACACTCGTACATACCTGTAGCCATGCATACGTGTGTGTGTGTCCAGCGACACACGCATCCAGCCCTCATAGCAACATACACTATGCGGTTCCCCAATTTTATTGTGTTAAAATATACATAACAAAAATTCACCATTTCAACCACTTTTAAGCATACGATTCAGTGACATTAATTAAATAGGTTCATCATGTTGTGTAGCTATCATCATGATCCATCTCCATAATTCTTTTCATCTCATAAAGCTAAAACTCTGAGCGTTACATAGCATCCCCTGGCAACCAGCGTTTACCATCTGTCTCTGACTCCTCAGGTCCCTCACTTAGACCATGCAGTATTAAATATTTGTTACCTATTCTACTGAGAAAATCCCACTCTTGTTATTTTTTCCTTTTTAAATTTCCTATTCTGGTGGGGGGGATTGCCCTTTCTTGTTTGTATTATTTTACATATAATAAAAGTAATAAAGTTAACATGGAAAGTTGGATGAATGCTGGTGAATATATATAATGGTGTAATTTCACTACAGATGAGTGTATTCATGTTGAGGCTATGTCATATTGATGTGTATATCATATACAAGCTTCTATGACATAAGCTTACCATACATAAGCCTTATTACATATAGGTGCCTAATAACATGTATTTATATGTAACACAAGGTCAGCACAACTATAGATATGCATATATGTATATATATGTATATTTATATATATTAAAGAATATACCTAAACATAAAACTTTAATAGCACATTTGTATATTAGATGTATATAAAGATACATATAATACATACTTATTTGTGTTAAGCTTGTGTTATATAAGTTATATATGTAACATGAATAATGTGTAATATATGAAATATATAGACATTATATAACACTATAAAGTATAACACACACACATATATATATATGGTACCTATATGTACACATATATATATGTGACACACATGCACACACACCTGTCACATTTTTTAATGTGTGAAAAGAAATCTAATAGTGTTTGATTCCCACTATCATCTGTTAAAACAATATAAGAACAATCTCTCCTTTAAACATTAAAAATTTTATACTTTTTAAAAAATTTTTGAAGTTCTGTTCCACCTACAGATTTTTTTCATGTATATTTTTATGAGGACTTTAAATCCTGTGACAACTGAATGGTTGTTCAATAACATTGCCATCAGGAAAGGTAGTTGGTCAAAACAACTATATAGATGGGTGGGATGCACACCTGTGATTCCAATAGTCAAGAGGCTGAGGCAAGAGGATCCTCCTGAGTTCAAGGCCAGCCTGAACTACATAGCAAGACCCTATCTTAACAGAAACAAAAAACTGAAAACTTGCATATTTCTTTTGATTTTTAGTTTTTGTTTTTTGAGACAGGGTCTTGCTATGCAATTCAGGCTGGCCATGAATTCACTTTGTAGCCCAAGCTGGCCTAGAACTCACAGCAATCCTCCTGCCTCAGTCTCCCAAGTGCTGGAATTACAGGTGTGTGCCACCACACCCGGCTTCAAAACACCTAAATATATTTAAATTTATAAACCCTTACTAAGTATAAAGTTGTGTTCTAGTGGAAGCATGTCCTTTAGTGAGATGGTTAGGCAATTTTTATTGTGGTTTGTGTGTGTCTGGGTCTGGCTCCTTCTGCATTCAGCATGAGTCGTGTTGTGGGTGAAAGCGCCCAGGAAACTGCTCCTATGGGAAGGAGGTGGTGGTTGCTGTGGCTTGGATATGGTTTGGATGCGTCCACCTCTGTTCCTGGGTCAGACGCATGGTCCTCAGCGTGGTCATGTGAGAGCTGATATGGAGCCCTGAAGAAGTAGGGCCTGGCAGGGTGTGCTGGCCCACGGATGTAATCCTAGCACTGAGGAAGCGAAGGCGAGATTTCTTTGAGTTTGAGGCCAGCTGGAACTACATGCAAGACCCTGTCTCAACTTCCTTTTCCCCCTAAAGAAAGGTGAGGGTGTCATGGGGTTGGGATGTGTCCTTCCGGAAAGTGAGGGCGGATGGTCGGGGAGAGGAAGAGCCTGCCTCCCTGCACAGGAGCTCACAGGGGTCAGATGCTAAAGGGAAGAGCGCTGAGTACCTGTAACATGTGCCTGCATACCCAGCTGGAAGTGCTCACGGTCCCGTTTGAAGAGCACAGGCTTTGAAACCCCGAATCTCTTCCATCTTATCAGACATGTTCTCTAAGTTCACCCCAACACAGCAGGCTTTTTTTTTCATTTTGGGGGGCTTTTTTATTTTGAGACAGGGTCTCTCGATGTAGTTCAGGTTGGCCTTGAGTTCACTGTGTAGCCCAGGCTGACCCAAACTCATGGCAATCTTGCCGCCTCAGCCTCCCAAGTACTGGATTACAGATGTGTGCCACTGCCTCTGGCTTGTTTGACTTTTGAGGCAGGGTCTCATTGTGTAGTTCACACTTATGTTTTGTTGTGATTTTTCTTTTTAAAACAGTACTGGGGATCGAACTCACAGCCATCTCACTGAGCTGTATCTCCAGCTCTTTTTACAAAAAAAAAAAGAAAAAAAATTGTTCTCAGTTGGAGGCAGAGTTTTGCTATGTAGTTCAGGCTGGCTTTAAACTTACTATGTAGAAGGTGGCCTCAAATTCACAGCGATCCTCCTGACTCAGGCTCTCAACTATTAAATTCCAGGCATGCACCACCACACTCAGCTGAGCCTATACATCTTTATTTGAAGACTTGGTCCCTCTTGGGCTCAGAGACTTTTTCTTTTGTGTGTGTGTGTGTGTGTGTGTGTGTGTGTGTTTATAACATGTGGTGTTGCTGTGCTGCCCAGCCTCACCTCAAACTCCTGGACTTACTCCTCCAACTTCAGCCTCCCAAGCAGCTGGAACCACAGCTGTTACCACTGCACCTGGCTTCTCTTACATTTTTGATGATTTCCTCTCCGCACCTCCTTTTTCTCCTTCTGGGATGCCTGTTGGAGGAACATCGGGCCACCTGCAGCCCCCAGCAGCCATAAGCCTGGTCTTATCTCTCCTATCCGCCTCCTCTCTTGGCTGCTCGTTCTGAATGCCTTCCTACACTTACACATCACAGTCGTTACCTGTCCAGCCAGTCCTCTGCTGCGTTCCCCTCCTGTGATTGTACCTGAATGACCAAGCACTCTTTTCTAGATCGATTCTCTATGGTCTACTGTAGGGCAAAGGGGGAATGTGTTTTGGCGGAAACCCCTGAGGGTCCCAACTTTGCAGCTGCTCAGGATGCGCCTTTGAACAATCACCCTGATGAGTAGCTGGTTCCCGCCTGCATTTTCTTTCTATTGTCACCAGGGAAGTTTGAAGCTTCCGTGGGTTTTCTTTCAAGACTTGAGCTCCTGGTTCCCTGGGCTTGGGCTTTGTTAGTCTCACGCTAATGTCTCTACCTCTAGGAGGCCCTGAGAGGTCTGGGCTGTGCCAGGCAACCTTTCTTATTTTTGCACTGTTATTATTTTATTCTTTGTCAAAATATCATTTTCAGCATTTCCACGGGCTCTTGAAGGGAAGAGGAGAGGGAGTCTTAGTTCATCGGTTTAAATTGGGAGGCTGGAGGTTCTTTTCTTTTTTTAAAATTGTATCCCACTTTCCTCCTTCCCTTTCAGCTCTCCAGCTTCTGTCTTTATCTTGCATAAAGGGTCCCAGTGGCCCGCAGCCTGGACCATTCTCCCGGCCGCTGGATTCCCTGGAATGGTTGGTTTGTCGGCCCAGTCCCCAGATACCCTCGGACAGCAAGGATGAGAGGAAATGGCTGTCGGGAGCTCTTCCAGTGCTTGCCTAGGCCTGAGAAAGGAAAACTGCACCGGGCAATTAAGTCAGCACGGAGGACTATTTTCAAGACTATTGCCACTGGGGTCAGGACAGCTCTGCGCACAACAGGGGCAGCTGGGGATGTGTAGGCAGTGGGGAGGATATTGGGCAACCAGAGGACCGAAAATAGAACCAAATAGAGGACCTTGTTAGCTACTATTACGGTTTGGATCTTCAGTGCCCCCAAAGCTTGGTCACCAGCTGTGTCAGTCGGGTTTTTGTTGCTGTGACCAAAGTAATAACTGAAAGGAGGAAAGATTTATTTTGGCCCCTGGTTTAGAGATTTCTGTTACGGTCCTCTGGCTCTGTTGCTCTGGACAGGAGGTGAGGCAGAGCACGGTAGCAGAAGGGCCTGGTGGAGCGGTGCTGCTCCCCACATAGCAGCCAGGAACCAGAGCGAGAGAGGAAGAGGTGGAGAGGGAGCCGCCTCGGCCAGATGCAGTCCCCAAGTTCGTGCCTCCATGGTCTACTCCTCTCAGCTAGGCCCTACCTCTTGTTTCTGTCAGCTTCATTTTAATGCCATCAAATTATGTTCTCATCAGTGGATTAACCCAGTAATGAAGTGGCTTAATCCACTAACCCAGTAGTGAAGATCCAGTCACTTCCCGATAGCGCCCTGGCCTCCAACTCTTCGATGCAGTAAGCCTTTGGAGGAACATTTAAGATCCCAACCGTAACAACCTGGTGGCACTATTGGGAAGTGGCAGAAACGCTAAAAGATGGGGCCTAGGTGGAGGAAGCAGGTCACTGGGACTGTAACCAGGAAGGGTGAGTCTTATCCATGCCTCCCACCCTCACTTCCTGTCTGCCATGGAGTAAGCTGCTTTGCTCCCACACCCAAGGTCCACCATGATATTTCTGCCTCACCATGGACCCAGATGCATGGGCTGAAACCTCTGAAACCATGAGCCAACATAAATCTCTCACTCTTTAAACTGTTAGTCTCAGATGTTTTTTTTACAGTAGCAGCACATCACTGTCTGACACGAGGATCATGAGGGGGGCATTCAGTAGGCTGAAGATGACAGGCCAGTGAGCGGGCCTGGCTCAGAGGAGCTGACTAAACTCTGGCTGAGGAGAGAGTCCTTGTTTGCTCCTGGACCCCTGGCCTCCTGGACTTGGAGCTCAGGCACCTGGTATCTCTGTATTTTGCATAGTCCTGACTAGAAGTGATTTCTTAAAGACTGCTCATTTCTAACACTTAGGGAAACTGAATTGCATTGTAGTTAAGAGCACAGATTTTGGAGCTAGGCCTCATGGTAGATGCCTGTAAGCCCAGCATCCTGGAAAGCTGAAGCAGGAGGGTCATGATTTCAAGCCCAACTGAGGCAACTTAGTAATTTATTGAGACCTAGTTTCAAAAACATTGGAATATGGTTGTTTAAAAAATAAAATAAATAGGCCTTGGAATCAGATCCCATCTGTGCTACTTGTTAACTCTCACTTTGGGCAGGACACTTGAAAATACCTTCTTCCCAGAGCAGTTAACTATGAGTGTAATTGTCACTGCTCACCAAAAGGGAGCTACCATAAATATTAGCATCATTTTGAGGCAGACCCACACCATCTGACTTCCTGATGCCAACCCAACATACCCCTATATTACAGCTAACAAATATGCAGGTTTATCTGGGTTTGTGGGTTGGGAAGCACCTCAGAGGTACCAACCACCAATATGGCTCCTCTGAGCCAGCCCTATTTCTTTCCATAGAAGTAGACCAGAACTATTTCAATTCATTTTGCACTAACTCTAAGGAAAGTACCCTAATTTTATTTCAATAAAGACAGGTACCAAGGCCACTGGAACTCTCTTTTTAATGGCACAATTATTACAGCAGTTACCTGCATTAGAACTTAAATTGGAATGGAGTGTTAATGTTATCCACCTTCTCTGCTCTTCTTTGCCATCAAATGCTTCTCTTCAAATTGCTGTCTGCCTGACACTCTCAGCCTTATTAATTAGTGTGTCCTCTTTAGCCTCTTCACTTTCAAATGTATGCTGAAAGCTTTCAGAAGTTTGAGAAGAGCTTATGTGTGTGTTGTTCCAAATTATGGGAAAATGGAGAGGAGAAACTTCTATCATTTTTATAGTTGCATGCATAGATCAACACAAAGACAGAGATGGAGCAGGATCTTTACAAATCATGGAGACTATGAATGTTGTTTCTGCTTTCAAAATTATCTTTAACTTCTTGACTTTTAGATAATTACAGAGAAAAGTCAGTGTGACCCAGAATTACAGTGGGTGTCTGGCGCCTGGCAGCACAGCCCTGACTTCACTCCCAACCTGACAGATGACAACAGAAGTGATATCACCGCTGAATCGCTGAAGCTCAATCCCTCTATGGGGACGCTGAGACACAGATGTCCTCTAGCAGGACTTCGGAGAAGGTTGCTAGGAACATACTGATTCTTAGTGATGTAGGAATTAAAGCAGAAAACAGATGATTTGGAGAGAATATTTTGTTCTGTGCTATATTAATGTTCTCCAGAGAAAATGAACCGATTATATACAAATATGCAACACAGATATATACAGAGACAGAGAGAGAATAAAGAAATTTATTATAAGGAATTGGTCAGGTGATCGTGGAGGCTGACAGGTACTAAGTTCTGCAACTGGCAGGCTGGCAACTCTAGAGAGCCAGTGGCAAAGTTGGAATGCTTACAGTCTCGAGACTCGTGAAGGCCCAATGTTGATGTTACAATCTGAGTCTGAAGGCAGGAAAAACTCTGCTTTCAGCCTTTGTTCTTTCCAGGTGGAGGCCTGTGAAGGTTGGGGAAGACAAGATGCCCTATTCCATTTGCTGATTCAACTGTTGTTCTCATCCAGAATACCCTCATAGATGTGTGTCTCATAGCTCAGTCAGATTAACAGATAAGATTATCTACCACAGCTGGGCATGGTCATGTACACCTGTAATCTCAGCACTCTGGGAGACTGAGGCAGGAGGATCATAAGTTTGAACCCACCTTGACAACTTAGCAACTTAGCAAGACCATGTCTTAAACAGAAAAGGTGCTAGGGATGTAACTAGTGTGAAGGCCCTGGGTTTGATCCCCAGTCCAAAACAAAAAAATTTACCCATCACAAAGCACTTCCTCTGTATTTTTTGGCATCTGGACAGTCCCTTGACTTTTAGAAACGTTAAGAGAGAGAATAGGTTCAGAGCGGCAGCATGCCTCCTGCTGTAATTGAGCTATATAAAGGTTAGTTGGTCCCCTCAGGTCCCCGCTCTCCTGAAGACATTGCCACATCAGTCACTGATTTGGGACAAAGGAGCTGCTGAAATGCCTCTTTCCTGTGAGGAGAAAAGAGCCCCAGCAGATAATGTGATTTCTTTGCCCTGTATTCTGCCTCTGATGCAGTGATTCTCCGAGATGTATAGGAGCTTATGGTTGGAGCCTCTGTTCCTCCTACTTTTCCAATCTTGACCATTTACTGGTACTCACTGGTGCTTCCTCCTGTCAGCAGCATGGAGAGGTGGAGGTGGTTGACGTGTGTGATTGTATTGATTCTTTACTTCCCTCACTTTGTTTTGGTACTAGGGATTGAACCCAGCACCTTCACGCTAAGCTACATCCCTAGCTCTTTATTTTGAGACAGGGTCTCACTAAGTCACTCAGTCTAGGCTGTAAGCTGCAGTCCCGCCTCAGCCTTCCAGAGTGCAGAGATTACAGATGTGTGCTACCATGCTTGGCTATAAATACAGTTACCTTTTTTTTTTAACCTTCATAGCTTTCCTCTTTTACTTTTATTAATTTTTACTGGTGGGTGTTTGCCATACATAATGATTACATGCATCATAGGCATTTACCTGTACCTGATATATCTTAATTCTTCTTTACCCCGCTCACCTCTCCTCCCCCCACCACTGCTTCCCCTCCCCACGCACATTATTTTTCTTCCTTGTTAACCCCTCTTCCCTTCCTTCCTTTCTCCCTCTCTCTCGTTCCCTATTTGAACATTTTCTTCCTACTTTTCCAAATGGATCCTCCCTTTTGGTCCTTATTTATCTGTATTTACAGGAGAAACAATGCAATATTTAAACGTGTGTGTGTCCAATTTATTTCACTTAAAGTTATGATCTCAAGGTGCATCCATTTACCTAAAAATGTCTCAAGCTTATCCTTTTGTAGCAGAACAGTACTCCATTGTATATAAAAACCACATTTTCTTTATCTGCTCATTGTTGGGCATTTGGGCTGATTTCAAGATTTCACTATACAAATTGTGCTGCTATAAACATGAGTGTGTATATATCACTGTGGTATTATGCTTTTAACTCTTTTGAAGATATCTAGAGGGGAACAGTCAAATGGAACTCCTAGTTTTAGTTTTTTTTTTTTATTTTAGAAACATAAAAGTACAAAAACATATTGACAAACAGACACCTATTATCATAGAAAATAGTACAATCACAACTAATCTATAGACAAGGTGATATGGTCTCAACAGTAGTTGTTGCTTTATCCATTGATATCTTCGAATTGTAGATGTATGGACCCATATACAGACATGCAAATTTAGTCAGAC